>CAEFZX010020717.1:0-14393 GCA_903066825.1 Alfaro cultratus
GAGGGCCTGGAAGGTGAAGACCACAGTGGTGCCTGTGGTCATCGGGGCCCTCGGGTCAGTCACCCCCAAACTGGAACAGTGGCTACAACAGATCCCAGGAACAACATCAGACATCTCAGTCCAGAAATGTGCAGTCCTAGGCACAGCCAAGATACTGCAGAACCCTCAAGCTCCCAGGCCTCTGGTAGAGGACCTGAGCTCAGAGGAAGAAACCACCCGCCGTGGGTGAGAAGGGAATTATATATATATATATATATATATATATGATTACATTGCCGTCAAGTTGTAGAACTTAGCGGCTAAACCAGCGTAGTCATCAGCTCGCTGGTTTTTGCGCTCCAGCAGGAAGCTGGGGGCCTACAGGAGGTGGAGAAGGTGGCTGTAGGAGCCATTTCCCTCAGTGCAGCTCCTGCCTTTCTGATGATGGATTCAGGCCTCAGTGAGGCAAAGCTTCCTGTTAAAACTGTTCATATCTGAGAGGCAGCACTGGGATCGCAGCCCGAAGCATTAATACGCCATTAGCAGGAAGAACAAGAGAAGCTTCTGGTTCACACACACCGCTCCGCTAATCAATTAATGCTCTCATGTCCTGTAAGGGAGTAATTCCCTAATCAGGATCCATTGTTGGAGGCTTAGGAGAGCGAAACGAGGAGCTCAGTGAGGAAACGAGGACCATGAGACTCCACTAAGACACACAACGTCTCATTCGGACCTGGACGCTCCAGAATCACGCATCAAGGTGACTGAAGGACGCGCCATTAATGTCACTAAGCAGCTGATGGTCCAGACGATCCGACCGGTCAGGAGCTCTGATGATCCACTGACTGGATCGCTGCTCTGAGCTGCTGCTTAACGCTGACGGTTCAATTACTGGACATGGGGGACATGAAGCAAATAGTGATTTCATGTAGAATTACCCTCTGAAAGTCATCAGAGGTGAAACCAAACGACTGGTCAGTTTGCTTTAACCCAACTCCGGTCCATTTGTCTATAAACTCCGGTCCGGTTGGTGAGGTGTGAACGCTAATCGACCTCTGACCTCTGGTCCTCCAAAACTCGTTCTGGGTTCGGTTTGAATGTGAACGCCAAGTGAACCGGAGACCGCTCCAAAAGCAGGAAGTGGACCACAGCGCAGGGCATTCTGGGTAAATACAACCAAAGCTAACGTGTTAGCCTAGCACTAGCAGCAGAAATGGCTCCTGGTCTTTAGCCAAAGACTAAAGAGAAATCCTCCAACACTAAAATCTGATCCTCCATCTTGTTTCCATCTGGTGAAGAAGGAAGTTGCTCTCAGCGTCTTCAGAGATTTTTGTGTGGTTTCCTTCAGTGGTTCTTGGTGCAGCGCCCCCACAGGCCAGGAGGGGAACAGGTTCCTCAGAGGGTTTGGTTGGATGTTGTTGTTTTGGTCCCAATAGAACCAGGTCTACCGGAAGGTGAAGGAAGTTCCCCTTAAATGGGTGGATGGATGTTAAACTAGTGGTGTAAGACAGACGTCTGGTTCTTCAAAATAAAAGCACTTCCTGTTGTGTTCAGGAAGTGTCTGTTGTTCTGGTGCGTCAGACTGAATGTTTAAAATGCTGAGTCATGATATTCTCATCATGTCTGTCTGGTCTGATGAACCTGATGTGATTCTAGAGGTTTTATGTAGGAATAGTTCTAATGTACTCATTTATTCATCTCCATAAATCAGACTTTATAGGAAAATTAAGATATTTTCTTCAGTTTTCATATCTTCTCAACTCTGCATATTTAAATCATATCAGATTTAAATATGTCTAAAGCTCACAGGCTGTCAGTATGTCCTTTTCCTCATGTTGGTTATTAATATAGAAATATAAACATGATAAACATTCAGTTAAATGTTTGTGTGATATTTGTGCCCATGGCAGCGAATGAGTTTTGCTGATCAGAGTCTATCTGAGCGACTGCTACCAGAATCTGGGTCGACCCGGTTCCAGTAAATTGGAAGAAAAAAGCTGGTTTTCTCCAGTAAATGTGCAAGAGTCATTTTTTCCTCTCATCTGTGGTAAATGATGTTATTTGTGAACATCCATCAGCCTGTCCTTGTTTCCTCCACATTAGCCGTGCATGAAGCACTCATCAGGTTCTGCTGCTGGGCGTGAACCTGCTGCTGATCGGATGGAGCCGTTATTGCTGCAGCCGCTCCGGCTTCTGACGTTTATTACGTTTTGTAGCAGAGGAGGTTCATAAATCATCCTGCCTGGTGGAGAAAATCATGCAAAAGAATCATGAAAAACATTAAACTTTACTGGAAACCCCTCCACGGACTCCAACGTGTCTCTGCCTGACTTTGTGACCGAATGGCCAGATGGAGGTTAAAGAGAAGCAAAAGCAAAGGAGGGGGATTAGCAGAGCTGCTAACAGCTGATGGACTCATCCAGGAAAATTGTCTCTGCTGCCTGGATGTTGAGCTGTTAGCATGTTAGCATGCCGGCACAGTGATGAGGTTTCAGTCAGAGGCCCCTTCAGAGCCGTTGCAACGCTGGCTGCTACTGGAGCATCAAGATCCACAGCAGATGAGAATCAGAATCAGCATCTATCATCAACAAAATTCATTTCAGTTCAACCCAAACAAACATGAGAGCGAGTAGACGGGAGGCGCCAACACGTGGAACCGCAGACAGGTGTATGAAAACTTCTGAGCTGCAGGGTTTGTAGCAGAAATAAAGTTTTCTTTAATTATTGTTGCTTCAGTTTGGCCTGTCACAATAACGATGAATCGTTCCACTAATTATTGGGATAAACGATTATATTGTTTTGTTGTTTCAGCTAAAAGATAAAATCATCTAAATGTAAGTTTCCCTCTCAAAGATTTAAAATCTGTTATTTTATTAACAAAAATAAAAGCTATGCAGCAGAAACCATAAATAAAATGAATTATGATGGAAATTATTGATCCGGTTTTAATCTATTATACCTTTAACTGGTTAAAGGTATAATAGTTAACCAGTTAAATGATTAACCAGTTAACTGGTTAGAGCCGCAGCCGTTTCTTCTGCTGGTTCCATAAATCAGACGTCAGCTGCTGGGTTTCCCGTCCCAGTAAGAGACTTCCTGGTATTTGTTCAGGAAGAGCAGCTTTGAACTGGGAGTCCTGGTGAAGCTGGAACCCAGCCTGCAGCTGTAACTGGTTAAATGGGAGAGCAGAGACGTGGCAGCCATCTTTCTTCTGGGAGTTTCATTAAACTAGCTGCCGACACGGATCAGCTCAGCAGAAACTTCTAATGCGATTTATCCAGGAGATAAACGAGGCTTCAACAGCAGCTGGAATATTTCATCTTTTATTGTGTAAATCACTGAAAACTCTTTATGATGCACCAATAAAACCTGAACATTATTCAGAACCGGGAAATAATTCATCTGCTGCCTGAAAGTTGGTTTCTGTGCTTTGAATGAACCAAACGGCGTTTCGCTCCGACCGTCTGATTCCTGTCGTTGGACTCACTTTGCTTCTGACCTCAGGCTCTCCTGAATGAATAAGGCGCCAAACGCTGTGTGCAGAAAGATAATACTGCACATTTTAACACATCAGGATCAAATTATCATCAGTAGCAGAACTTTGAAGTGACCTGGAGCTGACCTGGAACCGACCTGGAGCTGACCTGGAACCGACCTGAAACCAGGCTGGAGCCGACCTGGAACTGACCTGGAGCGACCTGGAACCGACCTGGAGCGACCTGGAACCGACCTGAAGCGACCTGGAGCTGACCTGGAGCCGACCTGGAGTGACCTGGAACCGACCTGGAGCGAGCTGGAACCGACCTGGAACCGACCTGGAGCGACCTGGAACCGACCTGAAGCGACCTGGAACTGACCTGGAGTGACCTGGAACCGACCTGGAACGAGCTGGAACCGACCTGGAGCGACCTGGAACCGACCTGAAGCGACCTGGAACTGACCTGGAGCGACCTGGAACTGACCTGGAGCGACCTGGAACCGACCTGAAGCGACCTGGAACTGACCTGGAGCGACCTGGAACCGACCTGGAACTGACCTGGAGCGACCTGGAACTGACCTGGAGCGACCTGGAACCGACCTGGAGCGACCTGGAACCGACCTGCTTCCTGTCTGCAGACAGAATCTGATTTCACAGAAATAATCAGGTTTAATTCGTCTCTGACTCTTCCTCTGATTTTAGTGAGTGGTTCTGGTCCTGACCCGGTCTGGACCTGGTCCACTTCCTCCAGGCGCCGTTTACGTTTAAACTGAATGTTTTTAATAGTTTTCATCATCAAATAATTTTTTGTTTCATTTATTTCAGTATTATTGTTAATCTTAAATACCTTTTCTCATTTTCAAACCACTTATTGTTTTCAGTTTTTAATGTTTTTCCCAGTTTAATTTTTTTTACAGTTCGGTCTCCATGGCGGCTCCAGTATCCAGGTCCGGTTCTGGTACCGGCCCGCCGGGCCTCTATATATTTCTGAGGATCAGTGTTTTGTTTAAATCCACAGATGACCTGTATTAAATATTTGTAGCTGGGACTGTAACTTTATTTAGGCCACCTGGGTCACATGACATGAATATTTCAACGTTTTGCTGTTTTTAATTCTGTTCTTTTTTTGTCAGTTTTGGTTCTTGACAGAACAAACTGAGTGATGAATCTTTTCTCTCTGCGTCTCCCAGGCGTGACGGCCGTCTTCTCGGGTCATTACCATCGGAACGCCGGCGGCTGCAACGACGGCCTGGACATGGTGGTGACCTCGGCCATCGGCTGCCAGCTGGGCGACGACACCCACGGCGTGCGGCTGGTGGCGGTGACGGCCGACGCCGTGGTGCACCGCTACTTCAGCCTGGAGCAACTGGGGCAGCGCGGCGTGGACGAGGAGCTCAGGAAGATGCTGCAGGCCTGCTGACTTCCTGTCTGCTGACTTCCTGTCTGCTGACTTCCTGTCTGCTGACTTCCTGTCTGCTGACTTCCTGTCTGCTGACTTCCTGTCTGCTGACTTCCTGTCTGCTGACTTCCTGTCTGCTGACTTCCTGTCTGCTTCCAGGAAAAACTCAAACTAAACCAATTCCAGCCTCAGACACTCATACATCATTCTAGGAACCTTTAAATCATCTTCGTGTTATCGTTGGACAGTTAGTCACACAACCTTGAAGGCGGTGCGCCACCAATAATCTTCCTGTGGGAAACAAACACTGAGAATTGAGCATAACAGAAAACAAACTTAGTGTGGAAAATCAACAAAATGAGCTTTTTAAACCTTTTTAGTATTTAATTTTCATACAGGAAGATCATTGTAGGTACAATCCTCAGATTAGCCGTTAGCTTTAGCTCAACAAGGAGAAAACAAAAGAGACGTAAGGTATTAGCTGCTTATACCTGATCTGGAGAACCCCAGATTTTGGCCTCGTTAGCGACTCTATGCAAGCGTTTCCTGTTAGTGAGTCTGATCTAGTTCTTAATTTCTGGAATATTATGATTTGAGTCTTTGCAGAAAATTCATCTTTAAAAAGCCCAGTTATTGAATTTGATTATGATCGGACGCATTATACAGCAGAGAATTGATTATTTAAACTAAATCTTTAACATGCAAATACAAACAACAACTGTTAGCTACTGAACAATTCAAGATGGCCGTCAAGGGAAAATTTGTAGTGGGACTAAATCTCATCAGACATTAATACCGTCAAATGCTACGTAATTCAACCCATAGAAGTCATATTTACTGATATTTTTATTATTCAATATAATAAAAATATATTTTTATTATATAAAAATATATATGATATATATTTTTATATTATATAATATATTATATATATGTATATAATATATTATATGTATATAATATATATATATTAAATGATTTTAATGCAGTTAAAATCATTTAACTGCATGATTTAATCAGCAGTTAAATCAGCATGATTTAACTGCTGATTTTTCCACTAAAATCAGCAGTTAAATCACGGCCTACATAAATATTTTCTTGATCTTGTTTCTGGAGGACATTTCTCAAAATGGTCGTCATGGAGAATATGTGTTGCAGTAATTACTGCTAGTTGTCGCCACAGCTTACCAAAAATTAGCTTCACTAACCAATAACACGGCAAGCAAGAATGGTGTCTCTGCTATTGCTAAACCACCAAGCACATAAAAAATATTAGCAGAAGCTAATGCCACCCACAGAAAAATTAGCTCTGCTAATGCTAACCACTAAGGACTTAGATATACCTAGCAGAAGCTAATGCTAGCTACTGAGACAAGTGTCTCACATCTTCTCCTTCCAGTTGACGAGTGTGAGACTCGCTAACATCAGAGTCCTCAGTTTGTGATTTTTACATATTATTATTTTAAAGTTGCATAAATATGGCAACCAAAACATGTAATGTGACATAGAGTTTATGGGGAACAGTTTGTGTCAATAATTGATTTAAAAGACTCAAAAACAGCGGCCATCTTGAACAGTGTCTGCCTGAAATTGAAGTGGCTGATGGGAAATATGGAAACACCTGAGAGGCTAGCATGCTAATTTTTGAGACTGTGACCAAACTATAAAGATTTCTTCAGTAATAATCTGCTCAGGTTTACTGTTCGGAAGCGACCTCCTCCATGTGTCCTGAACACGCAACGCCGTTACCATGGCAACCGCTAGTAACGGGTCTGTGTGGCGGCGGGACCTCGTTTCACTCCGACCGTTCTCTGAAAGCCGGGTTGGTGTGTGGAAGACGACGGAGTCCGTTTCCTTCATTTCCTGTCTGAAGGAGCTTCACTTCCTGTTTGGTTTTTAGGTCCTGGTGGCACAGATACACACACACACGGCCACACACACACACACACACACACACACACACACACACACGGCCACACACACACACACACACACACGGCCCCCAACAGGAGAACCTCGGTCTGGATTTAAGGATCGTCGCTTTGCTTTGTCTCCATGTTTCTAATGAATCCTCAAATTCACTCGACTGTTGGATGTATTTTTATAATAAATGTTAATTTTTATTAAATTTCTGCATTGTGTTGCTTCTTTTATTTAAATTTTATTTCTATTGGGCCATTTAACCTCAAGACTTAATCAGTTCATTGATTTCTGTTATTATTGATTTGTTAAAGAGTTGAAGTGTTACGTTATAAAGTTTCCCTGCAGAACGTTGCATTGAACAGTTGGTTCCACAGGAAGGATCAGGATGATCGGACTCCAGATCCGGTCATCTGGATCATTTCTCTATATTTAGTTCATATCCAGACTTCAGTTCATTAATAATAATTGGAACAAAATGATCAGAAAGTAAAATCTTCCTAAAATAGAACATATTGACTCAAAGTATTTGTCTTTAAATCTGGAGGCTTTCTGCTTCCTGTTGGAAGGATTGGCGACTTTTACTCAAAGTAAACTTTGCTGCATCCAAATCTGTTTTTAATTAATTAATTTGAATAAATACAGGAAACATTTTCAAATAAAGATATAAATATTGATTTTACTGATCAGAATTAACTAAATTGTGTTCTTTTTTTTCCAAAATCTTGGACCTACAGGCCTTTATGACCAAACTAAAATGTTTTTTACCTGCTGAACAATAAACTAATCATGCTGTACTTTAATTTAACATCATAAAGTCACATCTGCTGCTGGAAATCGAGTGTAAATTATTCTAGATCTCAAACCTAAAGATGGTTCTCCAGGTTTCTGGGAATCAACTGGAGAAGATAGAGCAGTTCTCATATAAGACATACAGTAGGTGAAATAATAAACTCTGATCCTGCATTTAAGTTCATTTTAATCCTCTGGAGACAGATTCATATGAAATCTGAATATTTCAGGTCTTAGTGAAACTCAGCAGTCAGTGGAGCTGAAACCGATCTGGAGGATCGAGCCACTGAAATGATGGAAATGCAGCTTGGCGAGCGACCCACCAGACCTCCCAGTCCTCCCAGTCTGGCCAGCGGCCCAGAGGGCGGGCGGAGGGGCCCAGATGGCTCGCTCTGTCAGCAGGCGCAGCGCCATGATGGGAGGCAACCTGACGTCAGCCATGACTGGAAACGCCAACTTTCATTTGCTTCCCTCCAAAACACCTGCAGAGAGTGGAGGTGTGTGTGTGTGTGTGTGTGTGTGTGTGCGTGCGCGCGTGTGTGTTATCAAGTCCTAAAGAGACACAGTTTACACTTGTTGCATAAATAGAATGTAAATAAAATGTTTCTGCTCCGTATTTTACTCCTAACTTCAATTAAAGGTGTCCAGTCCACTTTAACCCAACTCCAGTCTATCTGCCTAGTCAAAGTCCGGTTCGGTTGGTCAGGGGTGAATGCTAATTGACCTCTGACCTCCAAACCTTGGTCTGGGTTCGGGTTGAATGTGAACACAACGTGGACCGGAGACCGCTTCAACAGCAGGAAGTCGATTACAGCAGGGCATTCTGGGTAAATACAACCAAAGCTAACCTGCTAGCCTAGCGCTAGCAGTTCACTGGTTTTAAAAACTTTCTGAATCTTTTGGCTGCTTTTTTCTGGTTCATTTTTCTGTTTTTCTCTGTAAATGAGTAAAACTATGAGCTACCAGCCTGAAAACGGAGAAGCAGAAACGTTGATGGCTCATTTGGCTTCTGCTGAAACCTTCCTGGAAGGATTTTGGTTCAGGGTTTATGACATTCAGCATGTGGTCAGCTGTCGGGTTGGAAAGTGAGACTTTGATATTTTTGCACCTCTGAAAGGTTTTGTTCTGTTTTCCAGGCTGCAGAAACAACAGCCGTTAGAGGAAAGGTTCAGTTTCAGTCGGAGGTTTTCTTAGCCACCCAGTGGATTCATGGACAGTGAGTAAACCTTTAAAGTTTTCATTTATATCTGATGTTATAAAGAGCGATAGATGTTATGTTCTTTCTCTTTATGGCTACATTTTATTAGCATACTGTCCAGAATGATGCTAGCTCGCTAGCTGAGGGCGTTTCATTTACTTCCTGGTTAATGTAAAGTATTATCTCTATTTTTCTTTCATATTCATGGTGAAAAATGATTTTAAAAACGATTATTACTTGTTGAGGTTTACTGTAGCGGTTGCTTTGAGTTGAATTAGCACGGCTAATTAATGCTAGTGTTAGCCCTTATAAAAGGACGAAATGTAAGAGAAGAAATCACAGGGATGAACCAGCGCGCTTTCACTTGCTCTTGTATTGAATATAGAGAAGAGCGCACTAGTCCCCCTAGTGGACTCTTTCGATTATGGCGCCAACGCAGCCCTCTGCCAGACAATGGACCCAAATACATTCCTTACACACCCCAAACCAAACTAAATTAATGCGGATAATCAAAACAATTAGATCTAATATTAACAGGATCATGTGAGTATTATACTCTGCAACACTAGCTATGGTTGAGAGGGAAGAGTTAGCTTCAGCTAAAGCTAATTGCTGTGGTAGAATGTTTGAAACTATAATGTGATAAAATGTGAAAAGGATAACAAGTTTATGTACAAGGTTGTAATTATTCTTTACATTTATTTGGAATTATTGCTTTGTGTTTTAGAATGGCCTAGTCAAATTCTGCACATGTGCAGAGCTGCAGGTCGGTTCTGCCAGGTGTTTATTCGGAAACACTTTTTACATTTTTATTTCTTCGTTTCCTCTGTCGAGCCATCATGACAAATATCAGTGAAATTTATTGAGATTTGAGTTTGTAACTTGACAAAATGTGGAGCTTAAAGGAGTTTTTCTACCAAATGTTATTCAAAATCTGAATGAACATACGAGAGCTTCCATGTAAATGTGAAGAATGTTTCAAGAAGAGATTAAATGTAAAATATTCCAGAGGACAAACAGAACCAGAACAGGCAGAGGTCAGGCAGAGGTCAGCTCCCAGCTAAATGGTTCTGGTGGGTTAAACACCGACAGGCAGTGAGTGTAAATCCTTGCTGCCGTTCTGTCTGTCTCCCTCTGAACCTGACAGAACGTTTTTTCTCCGTACATTGAGTCAGATCTAGAACAGAAGGCTCTCTGTGACATTTACCCACAATGCTGTTCTTCACACCACCAACTGGACTCCCACTCTCTGGGTGAGGAGGGAGGTTTGTTTTGGACACAGAGCTCAACAACAAGCCGCCTGCTGACTAAAAACAGATAAAAGCTATTAGGAGCAATCTGGGTGGAGGAGGAGCGTTACTGCAGTGTTCCTCCGGGGGGCGCTGCTGCCCTGCAGCTACCTCACAGCATCAGGGTTCGCTGCAAACTCTCCGCTCTCATTGAATCATTTTATGTAAAAGCTCTAGGTGATTTGATCAAAATAATTCTACTAGTTAACTGAACCGCAGTTTGCGTAACGTTTTCCGACCCCAAAGGGACCTGGAGAAGAAGAACGCAGCCATCCCCCTGCAGCGCTCTGTTTACGGCAGTAAAGATGGCCGCCGCAGCGCTCTGTTTACGGCAGCAAAGATGGCCGCCGCAGCGCTCTGTTTACGGCAGTAAAGATGGCCGCCGCAGCGCTCTGTTTACGGCAGCAAAGATGGCCGCCGCGGTCTGTGGATGGATTTTATAGTTGTTGAAAGCAACACGCTGGTCACCAGATGAAGGAAGCTGATAAAACGTTTATAGTAAAATCATGAAACTGTTGAATAAAAGTGAGCCAAAGTGGAGCCCTGAGGAACGCCCCAAACATCATCATCACCAAACTGGTTCCAATCCGAACCATTTCAGCACCAAACCAACCAGAACATGTTTACAATCTTTCGATCCGGTTTGGGCCGCTCTGAGACCTCCAGGACCAGCCAAACTAAAATAAATGTGACTTGTAGTGTGGAAGGTCCTGGACATTCCTTTCATTGTTTAGTAATATAGCAGGTCAGGCTTTTTGAAAAGAGATTAATATGAAACGTTACAGCGCTGCAGTTAGACGCTGACTGCTGAAGACTGCTCCACATTACCTCTTTTACATATAAATAAATGGGCTGATCGTTGTTGTGATCTCCTGACTTTTCTCATAATTCCTTTATGAATATTTGCAACTGAAGAACTTGAAGTTAATGAAAATAATTTCTATTTGTTGATGCTAATTTAATTTAAAACTCAGTTTAAAATTTAATCCTAGTTTTAAAAGAGCCGTTTTCTGTTTTTTGCAGTGAACTTTGTTGCGTTTCATGGAGGGTGAAGCAGGAATATTTCTGCTGTTTTCCTGCAGCTAACTGAGTTTTTCTCTGGTCTGTTTTTGCCAGGAAAGCAGTTTGCATGTTTCTCGCCGCCGTCCCAGCAGCCTCTCTGCCGAGCATCAGTAAGAAAAGGTAAATCCATCTCCCTCATACATTTACAGACAAACTCACCTTCTAACTCAGTTAGAACCCAAACCGCATCGTCCTGCTTTCTGGGCCTCAGCAGTAAGTTCTGCTGGAAAATCCGTTTTCTTTTCACACAAAGATGTTTGAATATTTTCTGCTCTCCTGTCGGTCAGAATGCTGGCGCTGCTTTGCTGCAGGGCGACCCGTCTGAACAGAACCTGCTTCAGTCAGACCAGCTCCAGCCCAACGGCAAGCTCTGATCAATATGAGATCAATATGTAAGCCATCCTCTGATTGGTTCCAGTTCTCAGATATAAGGAGGAATTAATTAGTCAGTAAATAATCTGAAACAGGAAGTCCTCAGGATGATCTCCTCTGATGTCTGGTCCTCCATCATTTCTTTGGTTTCAGGTTGATGTTGCAGGTTTCGCTTTGGTCAGAGTCTCACCTGAGAAACAAATTTCCACATTTTTTTGTGGAAATTTTCTCCATTTTTATTCCATCTACAATGGCTCTAATTCACGTCGTTGGTTTTAGTGAGAACACCAGCACCAGCGTTCTGGATCAACTGAAGTGGACCACAGCGCAGGGCATTCTGGGTAAATACAAACAAAGTTAACATGCTAGCCAAGCGCTAGCACCAGAAATGTCTCCTGGTCTTTAGCCAAAGACTAAAGAGAAATCCTCCAACACTAAAATCTGATCCTCCATCTTGTTTCCATCTGGTGAAGAAGGAAGTTGCTCTCAGTGTCTTCAGAGGTTTTGTGTGNCAGCGCCCCCACAGGCCAGGAGGGGAACAGGTTGGTTTGACTCAGAACCACAGCAGCTGGAGGTGGAGCAGATGATGGAGTTCTGGTCAAATCGGACTGAGGCAGAGGTGTGTAGATGAACCGGAGTCGAGTTGAACCGGACCGGAGTCGTGATGAAGCGGACCGGAGTCAGGTTGAACCGAACCGGAGTCTGGATGAAGCGGACCGGAGTCGGGTTGAACCGGACCGGAGTCGGGATGAAGCGGACCGGAGTCGGGTTGAATCGGACCGGAGTCGGGTTGAATCGGACCGGAGTCGGGATGAAGCGGACCGGAGTCGTGATGAAGCGGACCGGAGTCGTGATGAAGCGGACCGGAGTCGTGATGAAGCGGACCGGAGTCAGGTTGAACTGAACCGGAGTCTGGATGAAGCGGACTGGAGTCGGGTTGAACCGGACCGGAGTCGGGATGAAGCGGACCGGAGTCGGGTTGAATCGGACCGGAGTCGGGATGAAGCGGACCGGAGTCGTGATGAAGCGGACCGGAGCCGTGATGAAGCGGACCGGAGCCGTGATGAAGCGGACCGGAGCCGTGATGAAGCGGACCGGAGTCGGGATGAAGCGGACCGGAGTCGTGATGAAGCGAACCGGAGTCGGGATGAAGCGAACCGGAGTCGGGATGAACTGGTTTCTGTGAACTGAGCCGTAATCAGACCTGGTGTTTCGAGCATCGCTACTTGTTGTCATGGTGTCTGTTTCTCAGTGTGGGGCAGTTCTGGTCGGTGGACCAAAGTGGGCCGTGATCCAGAGAAGCGTTCTTGTTAAAGTAACTCCTCTCTGTGAACATAACTGAACACATGCAGCATGTTTACAGTCTCATCCGTCCTTCTCTCCTCCACGGGTAAAAAATAGAGGCTCAGTGATCAAAGCAGTGAAATCCAATCAACATGCTTGATGCTGGTGAACAGCGACGAGCTGCTCTGATGGTTCTGGTTGTGTGAACAATTACCTTCTGATGCACGCCACCGATGCTGTTACACGCTAATATCTGCACCATTCAGCACAAACAAACACAATCCTAATTAATCCACATATATTTTCCAAGTCTGGATATTTTGGGCTTTCATCTTCTCCTCAATTACAGGAAACGTCCTACGGTTCCGTTAGTGCTGGATTAGCAGGGATTATGGAGAAACAGTCCTGGTCCAAATCCTTTCCTGCATTTAATTTACTTCATCTAATTATGAACTGCTGAGGTTCTCACAACCAGAGGTGTGTCTGCAGTTTGTTTTCACAAGAAATCATATTTATTCAGGGTCTTTCATTATCCTTCTCCATGGTCGAGTTTCTCCACTGGCCTCCAACTTTCCCAGACAGTTTCTGTTTCACTAATGTCTCTAAATTAAAGTCATAATGAGTAAAGTTTGTTATTCAGAACTATCCAGCTTCTAGTTGCCCTCAGGATTCTCAGCAGAGAGTGAAACTCCAGCTCTGCGGCTAACCTGTGGTTTCCTGTTAGCTCGTTAGCTAGCAGGCTAATGAAGCTAAAGGTCTGAACATCGTCTCCACACTGGAAGCTGCTGGATTACTTATTTATTTAACCCACAGGATGATTTTAGCTGCTCTGAGAGCAGCGTAGTTCCAACCACACATCGGGTCAGAACCTGCAGTCCAGTTTGGCGGCCATTTTGAATTATAGAAACAATCTGATCCGACTTTCTGAACCTCTTCCACAGGAAGACGCTAGAAGTGATTAAATAATAAAATAACGTTGATCAGCGAAGTGGAAACGACTTTAACTCAGAGAGTGAGTTTGCTAATTTAAGCTAACATTAGCCTTTTCCTGCTAAGTAGGCTGAGAGTTGAAATGTTTAATTTTTCAGGTCTATGCAACACAAATGTGGAAAAAACTTCCAGAAAACTGCAAAACAGCCGAAACACTGAGAATATTTAATCTAACCTGGTTGGAGTTTCTTTTGAACCATAATTAATGAGACATTGTTGCTGGTTTTTACTGACTGTTTGATAAGTTTATAGAGTTTTTCTGACTTTATGTTATACAAACAAACTTGATTGATCGATTATTGGGAGCAGTGACGGTTCTGTGGGGAGGAATCAATCAAACTCAATAAGTATTCACACCCCTGCTGGTTTTTTCTACTTCTTGTAAAAAATCTTACTGTTTGTTTTTTCAGCACAGATCCACATGCAGGTTTTCTACATTTGATTAGTTTCTCTAAATTCTCCCTAGATGTGTGTGTGTGTGTGTGTGTGTGTGTGTGTGTGTGTGTGTGGTTGTTTGTCCTGTCTGCCTCTGTGTTGCCCTGCGACAGACTGACGACCTGTCCAGGTGACCTGTCCAGGTGACCTGTCCAGGTGACCTGTCCAGGTGACCTGTCCAGGTGACCTGTCCAG
>CAEFZX010020718.1:0-13974 GCA_903066825.1 Alfaro cultratus
TACACACAGACATTAATATGATTCTGTACAGCAGTAAATATATATATATATATATATATATATATATATATATATAAAAATACATTTGATCTCAACTTGTAAGAGGAACACTGGTGTAGATTCTCAGTCATCCGGGCTGTGACTTTTTCTTTTGTTTCTTAAAGACATTTTGCTTCTCATCCAAAAGTCTTCTCAAATTCTGAACATGATTTTAAGTAACAGGCTTTTAAGTTGTTGTCACACTAGCAGGGCAATTAGAATATACAGCCGTTCTTGTACACAAACACTATTTAGCCAAGACTGCCACTTTAAGATTTAAATTATTTTCAATAAAAATGTAAAGCAATCTTCCTTTTTAAATCTTTTCTAGTCAGATATTTTCAGAGTTATTGCTGAGTGAATCACCCTCTTTTTTCTTTTGAGAGTGGAGGGTCTGTTACAACAAAGAACTCCAGATTCTGCAGCCTCCTGCATGTGGAATTGGTCTGGTATACGAAGCAGGTTTTCTGCATTGTTTTCTGCAGATGTCGGTTTTGTCGTGAGGTACCTTGACCTTTAACCATTAAGCTTGTAGCCTCTGCAGCTCCAGACAAAATTGTCCACTCAACCAAAGGTGTACACAGGTCATTGGCGCTTTCTATCCGCTCACCAAGATGAAAACTATCCTCATGTGCCTGCAAGGCTGAGCGGAGAGGGAGAGAAGAGTCAGAATCAGCCACTCAGAGGTATAAAGTCTGCCTGGCTGTGAGACGAAGCAGCGAGGAAGGCAGAAATCAGAACTGGGGGAAGACAGAGGCAATTTCACCATCCCTAGTTTCCGACACAAAATTGTTGCTAAATGGAAAAATAATGGAAGTGGCATCATTGGCCCCCCAGCATGATGCTATTAGCATGCCGGTGACATGAAGCGCGGAGACCGACAGCAGTTATGTATTTTTGCAAGTAGGCATATAATTTATTGTGAGGAACACAATTTACATGGGTAGTCAATGCCTGTTTTATGGGCTCACAAATAGATGTATGAACTGAAGCATATAATGGTGGGGAGCAGCAGGCAAATGCATTCTAAATCTACCAAATGTGTTGCATGGAAATTGTAACCAAGGAAAATAAAACAAATTAATTTGTTCATGTTGTATGTAGTGCCTTTTGATTTAGGAATTTAATCTGAGAAATTTGTTCTCAAGATAAGCGCATAGATTGTGAGGCTCTTACATTTATTATAGTTACTGTATAGGGAGGAGTCACTAAGTCTTGCGTAGCCAAAACATATACAGCCAAAATAAAGCTGACTCTGTTTTCAGTGTTTGCACACAGAATTATACGTCTTGTGTTTCCCCAATAACAACAGCAAAAGCTCTCAGAATAATTGACTGGTGGAAACAGATGGAAACTGGGGCGCAGCATAGTGATTGAGACGGATACAATAATAAAAACCTAAAGGTAGGCAGAAGCAGAACAGTACATGGAATCAGCGTAGACACAACGGGTAACAAACCTCAGTGAACAATGGAAATCTAGGCATTGAGATACTGAGGAGTGGCGAGTGACACGGAAACCATGTGAGTCTAGTCAGAGGTGTCAGAGCAGCTGGAAGAGATTTCAGAGCAGGGAAACTGAGGTACGACATCTAATAAACACAAAGAACTCAGACGGGCCTGAACTAAGTACAGATCATCAATAAATCAAATGGGAAAAAATGTAGCACTAGCATAACCAAGAGGAACAGTACATGGAATCAGGGTAGACACAATGGGAATGTTCGATTCACATTCTGTTCAGTATGAAACAAACAGAAATTGCATTGATGTAAGCTCTGTTTGAATTTGTTTAGTTTATTTCTCATCACAGATAAATAAACTAAGCATAAACCGATTTATTTATAAAAACAGTTCTAAATAATCAAGAAATGATCACAATACAAACACAAATGTAAACCATGACACAAATACTTGGGGATGATGTATTTGTGGGTAGTGTTGGGTCTGGATGAACTCATTTTGTCCAAGAAATAAACAGCAACCTGAAACTGGGCAGAGGTCAGTGGCAGAGAGGCTCTGGAGGAAGAATCACTACAGGCAACTACTAACTTGTCAAGAATCCAGGGGTAAGGCTGTCACACAGAGGATGTCTGAAAACCAGCTTGGTGGCCTCAAGAGTCAACTGGGGAGGCCTAGAGATTGGTCTGAAGGCAGCAGAAACACACGAAGGAGATGGGTCCGTAGACACCAGAATCCTATAAAGGAGTTGTGTAGACTGGCCCAGTGGCCTGGAACCCACAGATGACCCTTGGAAATAAAGACGTTCTACGATGGGAATCTCATAGGTTTCTCCAGGGTTCCAGCTGCACTGGGAGGCAGCTGGCCTGTGTGGATCCCAGAAGAGCTTGGCAGTGTGAGATCAGTGTGTGCCAGTGTATTTATGAGTGAATGTATTCTGAGTGACTCGTATGAACACACTGGATTATTTCTAAGCTAAGGAACCCATTTAAGTGAGAGGACTGTCATGTTTGTGAAGTTGAAGGTAGAAGTTGGTAGAGTACCCAAAAATTGTACTCAAGAGTAGCACTACTTCAATGTATTTTTACTCAAGTAAAAGTAAAAAGTAGGCATCCAAAAAATTACTCAAGAAGAGTAAAAGAGTCTTACTACTATTTTAATTTTTTTTACAGTGACTCAAGTACTAAGTAACTGATCAAAATATCATTTAATTCTTAAAAATTTAATCGTTAAATGGACCAAAATATACTTATGTTAAATGTTGGTATTTTAAAAACCAAAAGAAAAATAATTTATGTAAAAAGTATAATTACAAAATAGCAAAATCAGGCAAAAGAAACAGCATAGTAAAAAATATTCCTAAAGATATATATTTTTTTCATAAAGACACTCAAGTAAATATAACTGCTGATAGTGGCCCTAATAATAACGGCCCTATCATCTTCATTATTTTTATTTTTTTTTATTTCTATCTGTTTTACCTAAGAAAAAACCTTAGAAAGTTTGGAAATCAACACTTTGAATTTGTAAATAACTGAAAAAGACTGTTCCTATCTATATAGAGTTGTGTTACTCTGCTTATTATAATCTAAATGTAGGATTGGTAGTTTACCATATTGAACATTAGTGATGTGCATATGGCCCCGCCTTGCTTCACTCCCATCAATCACACATGCCAGAAGATTTGCACTTGTCTCACTTGCAACAAGTGACAAAATGGAGCTGGAGGACAATAAACAAAAGTAGAATTAGTAAGCCAGCCAAGTGGAAAGTCAGAGGTCTGGAAGTATTTTAAACTGGTAACAGAGTAAAATAACATATTGCATGTATTTTGGATTCAGGCCTCTAATCAGAGCTAATTAGTCAGGCTGGATTCAGCTTGGCTAAATGAATACCAAGGATGTATATTTGTCCCTGTCCCAGGCTTTAGATCAGATCTTTGTGTGCCCAGGGGTCAGGGCAGAAACAGGACTATAAAGCACAACTTGGGGATGACAACTTGGTGTTGTGGGAACAGTCTCTTTCAGTGGACACAGATGGGAATATGATAGCAGGGCTGTTAAGGATGAAGACGTGTCAATTGGAATTAGATTTCTTCTCAGGGTTGTCTGGTTCCTAAAGGATGCATGCGTGTGTATGTGTGCGTGTGTGTGTGTGGATATGTATGTCAGTGTTTTTGTTTGTGTGCACACCATTGATGGAGATTTCTTAATCATCTTTCTCCCCAGTCAGTGTTTGGTTCTCTTGTCATGTGGGTCCTGTCACAGTGACTTTTAAAATATTCATTAATTAACTTGCTGACTTGATGAATTTTCTCTGCTGCTCAAACTGTACCTGAAGCACACACGCACACACACACACACAGACATAAAGATAACTTAGTGAGAGTAATGTGCATGTATTACTAACTATGGGAGGAAACTTGAATCCCTGTAGAGAACCTGTCCATGCACAGGCTGAGCATGCAAACTCCATGCAGAAGAACTCGGCTGGGAATGGATCCCAGGAATCTGTTGCTGCAAGGGAATGTTGCCAGTAACTGAACTGCCATGCAGCCTACAGCTCTTACCTGTGTGTATGTGTGCGTGTGTGTGTGTGTGTGTGTGTATTTGTCCAGTTTGTCTCTGTTTTTCCCTGTGATAGACTGGTGACCTGTTTAAGATGTACCCAGTCTCCAACACTCAATGCCAGCAAGCCTCAACAATCCTGAGGATAAATGATTCTATTCAGCAGGAGGAGGAAAGCAGTGCGGACAACTCCAATGCAAAAAACATGGGGGGACGTAAAGGGTTGCATTGTTCAGGAGAACTACGGAAAATGGAAATAGCACTCCAAAAACATTATGAAGGTTTTAATGTGTACAAAACAAGAACATGGAACATGCTGTAGTCAGCAGAAATAAAACTTTTATGTTGTTAGGGTGTTGATTACTTCCAGTGAATGATTATATAAAATGACGCTCTGTTTCTAATTGTTACACTAAATTTTAGTTTATTGTCTACTTTAGCTCACACATTACAGTTGTTGTGAAATAAATAGGAATTGGTGATTCCCAGTTTTATTCATATTTATACCTCTTAGATGTTTCCTACGTTGTTGTCAGAGTTACACATATTTTGATTATAGTATGGTCTTTATCTGTCATCTTACATTTAACTATAGTGCTAACAGGTTGTAAGCTGCAGAAACCCTCAGGTTCCCCCTACTGACCTGCTACCACACCTGTCCACAGGGCAAACCTCCGACAGCCCTTCTCCTGCTAAACAGGTGAAAATAGATTTTTTAAAACTCACTATTACTATTCGCTTACACTTCAACAACTGTTAAAAGATTCAAATGATACTAGTGAACAGTTAGGAGAGGTGGATTTTAATTGCTTTATCTTATCACTAGTGCAAACAGAAATAATTGTTTCATGTTGTTGAATATGAAGAACCACAGTTTAACACAAGAGAGACATTTTTTTCTTGATTTTCTTAAATATATAATGGAATAGGCAGAAAATAGGTTAAAATATTATTTTTTTTTTCTCCGAAGAGTTTTTTGCGGCGCTAGTGGCTCGCATTTTCCACGACGGTAGGCTGGCGGGGGGGGGGGGAGGGAGAGGGGGGGGGACATGCGGCGAGGGTCGCCGGGACCGGGAGTTGAACCCGCGACGTCCGTGTCGAGGACTGAGGCCTCCAGGCGTGGGGCGTGCTAAACCACTGCGCCACCACAGCACGCCCCAGGTTAAAATATTTAACAAAAATTTTCTAATCAGAATCAGAATTGAATTTTCTTAGATTTTTGGTGATGTTTGGTCATGTGATTGTACAGTAGAATGCAGTGGTTAGACATTTACAAATGAACTAGTTTAACTAACACTAAGATCCATCAAATCTCTCATCGCTGGATAGTCAGAAGTTTCACAAATAGGAATCTAAATTGATTATTGTGGACTCCGTCTTTCTCTGCCAGGCTACATAAAAAAAGACACAGTCCACATGACAAATCAGGTCAAACAGTTCTTGACTGAAATAGATAGGGATGGATTTCCTCCCAGGAGATGAAAAGCCATTTGTTTTCATTTTACAGATGGCCATTGCCCCACATCTACTTCAGATCACACACTCCACTGGCCCGTGCCTGAGGCTGCACGTTTCGGCCATCTCTGTTCCGCCAGCATACACAACCTTTAGGCCACAGAGGTAGAGTGATGGTGGTAAACCAGACACAGAGCAGATTTGAGTCTGCTTTATAAAATTACTGTACTTTAATATGTATTTTAATAGTACAGTGCCATAAAAATCACACTGTAGTTGTAAGTAAACTTATCGCAGCACGTGAACCAGTTCTTCTCAGTTTGACTAATTCTACAAAGCAAATTCCAGAAGGTTGACAAAATCATCATCATATCTGTACTCATGTTCGTACATCTGTGATGGACTGGCAGAGTTTAACCCAGGTCAGGTTGGCTTAAAAAGTCTGACCTGAGCTGGTTTGGGATGGGAGGCGTGGGGGCCAGACGGGCAGGACTAGCTCTGCTAAGGCCTGCAGAAGTCAAGGGCGCCTTAAGAAGGAGCAAGAAAAAAACAAAACAACTTTCACAATATTTTTTAACTAATAGGTAATAGTATAGTTTATTAATATAATTAATTCTGAATTAATTTAGTAAAAAATATTAATTAATACATCAAAAATATGAATGCTTTGCTTAGCTCTCCCCTCCTTCTTTACTTAGCAGAGCCACAGGCTGACGGCCTCCGTGCCACGGAGCATTAATGCAGCATTCATACAAGAAAAGCCCAACAATCATTAACGCACATGGCTTCACATTTGAGCTTTAAGAACCAATTTTTTATTGGTCTAACATGATATTCTAATTTTCTTACTCACAGAATTTTGTATTTTCTTTATCTTTAAATCAGAACCATTAAAATTGAAAAAAACATTTAAAAAGCTTGAAATATTTTACTTTTACTAATGAAGCTCTATAAAAGGACTGTTTAACTTTCTGAGATGACTGGCAAGACATTTATCACCTTTACATGATGTTCAATTTATTTAGATGTACTAATAATGCTTCATAAACTGAATTAATTTAATATAGTGGTGCAGCTGTTCATAGAAAATTTCTTCTCACTTCATCATTGTTGGCCTTATATCCAAGCTCATCACAATAGTAAAATCTTCATCACTTTAAGCAACAGGTGCTCAGTGTTTAATTGTAGTGCTATAAAATGCTGTGTAAAAAATAACTACAGAGAGTAACAGAATGCTTTCCAACCATAATCTTAAGTGCTGTGAAATAAGACAGCTGGACATGATTCTCTGTGTGAAAATGCTTCATCTCAGATCTCAAAGGCCTCTTTGTTTAGTTTTGATCAAGGATTTGAGGATCCAGATTTACCTCTTGTTATGAGCACAATCAGTCAATTCTACAAAATGTTTTTCTCTTTTGGTTTTTGTCACTTCTCAGACATTTCCTAACAAGAGCAACATGTGAAACGTTTCAATATTATGTTTCAGGTGTGAATCGTTTTGAAATGTCCTATTGAGAAAAGAAAGAAAGAAAGAAAGAAAGAAAGAAAGAAAGAAAGAAAGAAAGAAAGAAAGAAAGAAAGAAAGAAAGAAAGAAGGAAAGAAAGAAAGAATGAATGAATGAATCTGTTGTCACTATGCTCATGTACAGTGAAATTAAAGTCAAAAAGACAGAAATACAATATAAATTCAATATAAACAGAAATATGGTGATACTTACCACATATACACACACAGATTAACTATAATATTTATATATATATATAAACCACCATAAAATCAGTGCATATTAGAGCTCAGAGTGGTTATTGTTTTCAGGTTGAAGCTGCTTTTGAGGCTGTTTGTTTTGGTACTGATGCACCTGTAGCGCCTCCCTGAGGGCAGCAGGTCAAACACGTTGAAGCCAGGGCGGGGGCTTTGCTTGATGATGGCTATGAGTCTACAGAGGCAGTGAGAGGTGCAAATGTCCAACAGAGAGAGAACATGGCGGTCAGTGGTCCTCTGGGCTGACTGAGGCAGGACTGCAGCTCAGACTACCTCCTCTGTTTAATGTTGCTTTTTGGCATGTTCAACCTGGGCTAATTGCTTCTCTATCAGAACATCCAGCTTCCCTTATTCATGTGAGCACAGTGTCATCACAGATCCAAACTACCATCCATACTCAATAAGTCTTTAAACCATTATAGAATCAGATGTTGGCCTAACATGCATTATTTTGTACTGTGGCAGGTAACCCAAACAGACAAGTTAGTTAGTTAGCATGACGGCTAATAAACGGTTCACCTGGAACGGTATCAACTTAATTTGTATAGCACATTTAAAAACCGCTAAGGTAGTCAAAGAGTTTTACAGTAAAACAGAAATGTGTTCCCAGTGTTTTGTGTGGCGCCAGTACCAGTGATATACACTGTGTTTATGACACTGGCTTTATCCCTTGAAAGCAGCCTTGCCGTTAGTCCTTGAAAGCCAAGGAATAAACGTTGTTTTTTTAAAAGAGATTTAGAAAGAGGAGGAGAGGAGGCCTGTCTGACACTCAAGGGTAACTTGTTCCATAACTTGGGAGCAACAAACACCAAATTCTGTCACCTCTTAGCTTCAGCCTCATTTTAGGATCTGTGAGCAGCAACCGATCAGCTGATCTTAGGGATATGGACAGGCAGTAAGACTGAAGCAGCTCACATAGATGAGGTGGAGGAAGGTTGTTCAAACATTTGAAAACAAATAAAGGCTTTCAGTGGATTCTGTAGTCCACAGGGAGCCAGTGATGGAAAGGATGGGAGTGATGTGCTGGCAGCTACGGGTCAGCGTTAGCATCCGAGCAACAGAGGTCTGCACAGGCTGCAGGCGGGTGAGAGAAGTCTGGCTAATGCCTACATGCAGTCCATTACAGTGACCAAGACAAACTGTGAGAAACGCGTGATTTAATTTCTCCATGTCTGGTCTTGTTAAGATTGATTTCACCTTCGCTATTTAGTGGAGATGATAAAAACTTTGACTGTCATTTTTTCAAATTTAAAATCAGAATCAAACTTCATCCCCAGATCGGCGACACAGTACCTGAGATAAGAACAGGTACAAGGTGGGGAGGGACAGCAACTCGGTCCAGTTCAGGCTCAATTATTAAACAGTCAGTTTAAAATAGTTTCCTTCCAGACCTACCACAATCACCAAACAATGGAACACGTGGGTCCAACACACACCTGGTCACACACAGGAAATCGACACATTACAGCTATCAATGTTAAGGCCTATTATCTCAATTTTCCTCTTTATCTCTGTCTAAAATGCACCTCTAACTGAAACAGCAAAAAACATTTGAAAACAAGTCTAATTTGGCAAAAATAAATCAGATCTAGTTCCAACTAAACAAACATAAAATAGGGTAAAACTCACCTTTTGAAAGTTACATTTGAGTATTTATACATGTGGACTGATGTGTGTGTTTTTGTGCCTGCATGTGTGGATGGTGGAGTGTTGCCACCTCAGTCTTGTATTCAATGAGGAGGGTGAATGAAATGTCACTCCACCTCACAACAGGCAGGGTGGCCCGGTCAGCCCTGGACACTGTCTCTGAATGACGATTCATGCCAAAATCTGGCTGATGAAAAATCATTCAAATGAATCATAATAAAAATATACTTCAAGACAAACGTGTTAGACATTTTAATACTAATCATGGCAAGTTTTTCTGGAGCAGGTAACAAATTTGCTCTAAAATGTGAAGATGAAAAAGCAGAAGAACAACTCAGAGACGCGGTTGTTCTTGTCAGCCTGCTGTTTCCGCAAAGTCGTGCTGTCCAGGAACCGTACCATCCTTGGACGATTTCTATTCTTCCATGCAACGTGCATACTACTATTTTAGTTTAGAAAATATTTTTTTGAAAACTGTCAGGTCAGTTAATTAAAAGATTCAAAAAATGATTAAATTAATCCTATAAAGTATTCAATCAGTTATTTATTTCTACACCTCTCTACACAATATTGATGAGCAAAGTGTTTTACAACATCAATAATAGACAATACATGTGCAGGTTGAGAAGATGAAAAATCTGAAGTGCCATCACATTTTTAAGTATAAAAGCCAGTCTGAATAAACAAAAGTCTTGAGCTCTGATTTAAAAAGACCAAGCTCAGTTACACAACACAGACCTAGTAGCGGTCTCAAACTTGCAGTCCCTGATTGGAAGAGTCCTGCAGAGAGACGTCTAAAAGTTGCAGGACATTGAAGGACCTGAGTTGGAGACAACTGATCTGGTGGAAGCTGACCTCAGAAAAAGACTCGGCCACGCCAACATTTGTACTTTCTCCATGGAGCAGTAAGTGTTGAGTGTTTGTCCTCCAACATTTGTCATTCCTCGAAAAATATTTATTAACAAAATTTGATAAAAGACAAAAAAATAAATAAATCACTAAATTTGAAAAATAGATTTTAAAGAGCCATGAGCTACAGATGTCTGGTACTTGGTTACAGAATCATGAGTAGATGACAGACACATTTTTAACAAACAAATATAACAACGTTTGTCTTTATGTAATGGTAGCAAGTATTTTAGAAAACATTACTTAAAACAAATACTGCTCTGTCAAAATTTTTGAGTGGCTTTGACAAAATTTTAACTTTCACTTCTGGTGTTCTGGGATGAATCTTAAGGTGATGGAACCAGTCCTGTGACTGTGCTGTCACAAACAACGCATCTTCTTCCCCTGTGTGGTAGAGTTTTGATTTATGCCAAGCATAGGAAACACTCAATACAGCCCACTGTCTGCAGAGCAGCAGATAGCTGTTAATGAGAAGAGGTCCACCCCTCTCTATCTCTTTTCTTTTGGCCTCCCATTATCTCTGTGCAGTCTATAAGCTTGCAGTTACCTTACGAGGTCCGATAATATCCCAATAGGCATTGAGCACTGATGGTCTGTCTGCACAGTGGGCCGTGTACGCTGCTGCTGTCAGGAGAACAGACCTTCGGTAAAAGTAGAAAAAAAATAAGATGAATGCAGTCACACAAACAGTGGTGGCTTACTCTAAATATTCTGCAAATTTACAACGCCGACCCCCATCGAAACATGACTTCTCACATCCCCGATTCCTTCTTCTTCCTCTTTCTCTCTGTCAGTTACAGCGGTTCCTTATCTCCTCTCTTCCCTCTTCTGCCCGGGAGATAACAGTAATTCTTCTCCTCGCCGTATCCCAGCCTCCCACTCGCAGACAAAAACGCACACACGTTCACACTTTATTCATCTCTCATTAAGGTTTTTAATTCCACTGCATAGTAGTAACATGTGGCCTCCACACACGTACTGTTGCACGCATGCACAAACACGTCACTGAGCGCATGTGCACACACACACAAACGAACACACACACAAACAGAAGTCAGATCTCTCCCTTCCCCCATGGCTCCCACAGCCCAACAAAGACAGACGCTGGCAAAATATTTCTACTCAGCTAAGATAAAGGGTTAAGGCTGCACTTGGAGGGCCCTTTGTCAGACCAGTGGCTGGAGCTGGAATGTAATTAACTATTAAAATATGTACTATGTTATCAGTTTTATATTGCACAGGTAATGTGCTAACCCTTTGACTAGCTCCTAAAAATAATAATCAATCAATCAATCAATCAATCAATCAATCAATCAATCAATCAATCTATCTATCTATCTATCTATCTATCTATCTATCTATCTATCTATCTATCTATCTATCTATCTATCTATCTATCTATCATAGTTTTGAATTAGGATGTGTCTCTGTGACCCTGGCTCATGCACATGTTGCAGCTCTGCTGCACATCCAGACACAATTACATTTTTTCCAGTGCAGTTTCGCTCATGAAAGAGGGAATAAATATGAAAAACAGACAGAAAACGGAGAGGAAATTTGGACATTTCTCCCACGCAATCCTTGGTTTGCCATGCTTCTGTCTCCGCCTGCCTCCCCGTCCCCTTCCTCTCCCCGGCCTCTTCTTTTAAACAAGAAACCTGACGCAAACGCTTGTAAGGTGCTTGAAGATTGAATCAGCTTGCTTTCATTTTCTTCCCCTTGCTGCCATTCTTTTCTGCCTTCTTCCTCCTTCTACTTTTTTCTTTTCTTCATGGAATCCTATTCACCCGCCGCCGCTGCCTCCCCACTCCAATGCTCTCTTCTATCCACCTTTTTGAAATTGAAGATGTGTAAAGGCTTGGGCTTTGGGGGCAGAGTCTATTTTGGAGCCATAATAAAATTCATAGCCTGACACACACACATGCACACACACTCACACACCTGGTCAGGGGAATCACGCTACCGTATATAGTGGTCTTTCACTATTACTTTCCACCATGCCTTAAATGTGCCTCACTTTACAACCACACCATATTTTGTTACCCTCTAGGATTATACTGTCATTATTTGTAGCACCTATGAATTTAGAGAAAGAATAGCTCTCACTTTCAGTGTGAGCCATTCACTGTGGCTAAGGTTGAAGTTAATAATAGCAATGCCAATGCACACACTTTTTAATGTTAATTCTCTGTCCTATATGAAACATAATGCTAAGTTTTTAGTGGCGTAAGCAACATGGTTAAGACAATGTGAGTTCTTATTGCATCACTGTGCTTCATTGTGACGTTTTGACAGATTTACATGTCTCTTTCTTTTGCTGTTCTACTGTAAATAGTTTAAATTGCTGGAAAATTCTGTTTTTATCAGAAAAGGTTACATAGAGTCCCCATAAATCTGATGACTTCAAAATAGAGAGAGGTAAACTACATTCAATTGTTTGATTTTTATCCAAAGCTCTGGTTGATCCTTGATAGCCTCTGGGAACTTTGAATAACATTAAGATATTAATGAAACAATATTTTTTTCATAAACATTTAACCATTTATTGGACTTGAAGAAGGTGGAAAGACCAACTTCACTCAGGTGGACTTTGTCAACAATGCTGGTAGTCTGAAATATGTAAAAAGTGAAACTGGAAAATCAGACAATTCTGTAGACTGAATACATCAAACTGTTACTTTGCGTTAGCTACTGGGCTCCTGGTGGGTCAGCCGGACAGTTAAAGAAAACATATTTAATAGAACAATTAAAATACAGTTTTTTACAGCAGAGAATGTCACTGGTCTATTTCAGTCAAAGCTTATTGTAAAAAATGTCTCAGTCAGCTGGATTCAGTTTAACCTTCTAACCAGATATCTTACAGAAACAGAGAACTGCTTTTAAAATGAAGCTAACTCAGAATTGTCTGTTTTAAGCCATTGTTAATTCTGCTGAGTACTTATTTAATTACCGGTAACTGGTTGACTTATTGTCAGATGCACCTAACATCTAGATTACAGATAGATTTCAGGGTATTGTTGGGGACTGCCATAGCAATGCATAGTGAAAGCAGTGACTGACTTGCAAAGCAAGTCACTGCTATTGTTCTTCATCTCAAAAAAACTGCTGCTTCCCACTGCCGTTAACGAGGCTGACCGCTGCGTGCCCCCTCACAATATATATACATAAATCTAAACGTGCGGCTCAATCCCATGAGGGGAGCTAACATTTTTGTTCGCATTTCGAGTACCTGTAACAAAAAACGAGCCAAATTAAACTCCAAACAAAAGTCTAGCTGACACAAAACAGTGTCTGTCTCAGTGTCTGAGTCTAACTGACTGTATTTTGAGTCAGTTAGACTCAAAATAGACATAGAATTTACTCTGAGCTGCTCTTTAGAACTACAGACATGGTGGAACAGCTGCTATAAACTCATTGCATCTCAGTGCTGTTTATGTTATATCTTATATACATATCATCTAGTGGTGGCAAAACCAACAAAATACTAGCATGCTCTGGACTTAAGATGGAGTACATGAACACATATTCATGATGTGCTTTGATTAAATTAATAAATGTAATTCCAGTACTGAAAAATTAACTTTATACCAGGTGAGTCTCTCTCACCTGAGAATGTGAACCTGTACTGGGTTGATTCTGTGCCTTCAAATAATTTCAACAATGATCCTGTAGAAGATTCATAACTTCTAACTTATAGTCTGAAACAGGAACAGGTCTGAAAACAGTCTGTGTGCTTCACTCAGAGAGATTCATTTGATGCATCAAAGAGTGATGTCATCACTGCTGATGTCATTGTTACCAGTAGAACTGAACATTCTAATGGTGGATTCACATCAAACACGTTTTGAGCGTCAGGTGAGTCTGCTTTATATTCAAAGTCTATGTGGAGTGTTGGATGCACTAGATGTGTCAAACGCTCCAAACGGTTCAAATTGCGCCGCGCTAGACGCTCAAAGCGCCGCAGTGGCCCTCAACGCACCTCAACGCTCCTCCACATAGACTTTGAATGTAAACCAGACGCACTTGATGCTCAAAACGTATTTAGTGTCAAAGCACCATTATATGTCCAGTGTCACATTAGGTCAGTGCTTCTCAGTTCCAGTCCTCAGGCCCCCCTGCTCTGATCCAAATGATT
>CAEFZX010020719.1:0-14183 GCA_903066825.1 Alfaro cultratus
CGATAGCCAATCACTGCTTTACGTGTGCCATCAACCGTGTTGGGACAGTGAGTTTCTGTAACACTAGATGACGTTGAATCAGCAGAACAGATTTAATCATGTAGGAAAATGTTTTCAACAGGAACACTTCAAAAGTGAATTCACATCTGGGGATGGAAAGAAAGGTATACTGTTCTTCTCTCAAATTTGTGATGTTTTTGTGTTTTTCATAACATTTCAGCAACATGAAGTAGTTATAGCTGCTATCTTAAATATTTTGTTGTAACCTTATAGTAAAAGCTGAAACTTTATCACAATCTAGCCAAAGTATTTATATCCCTTTAACCTTTTCACTTCAGTATAATTTAGTTTGAATTTATGTGATAAACCAACCCAAAGCACAACCTTTCACATAAAATCCTAGTAAAATACAGTGAAGTTTGTGTTTGAAAACCTCCCACAAAAAGTAACGTTTACAACAACAGCTCTTGTGCTTTTTTTCCCAGCTCACCATGACTTTGGTCACTTCTACGGGTCCAGTTATGTGGCTGGTCCTGACGGCAGCCGCACCCCGGGCCTCTCCAGGACCCGGGACGGGCTGCTGGTGGTGGAGCTGGATCTGAATCTCAACAGACAAGTCAGCGACAAATGGAGCTTTAAGGTAAAACACTCAGTCTCCTTCAGAGAGTTATCGATTTTTAGTTTAATAATTCAGTGAAGGAAGTGATAAAAAGCGAAAGTCGTATTAAAATGGTCACTCAGACTGATGTATTTCAGACATATTTTCTTGTTTTCAATTTTATTGATATTTAATGATACACCTTTATTGTACAATGAGGAAAAATGGTTAAAAAATATATAACAATCCAGACAGTAAGGACAGGTTTGCAACATTTTAAACTTTATTTATTGGAATTTTTCTAAATTAAAATTTGTCACGATAAATTCAGACCCCTGATCGCCACAAAACTGTTCAGGAGAGGGAAGCAAGCTAAAAAGAAAATCTGATAGAGGTTAGCACCGTCAGTCACGTCAGACGTGGCAACCCCAGGAGCTGAAACTGAAGGGAAATGAACTTCTCCTGTTTCACATCTCATCCAAAGTCTGATCAGAAACAAGAGAAGTCCAGCCTCCTTCCAGAAAAGCACTAGTGGTTGTAAAGTCCTGGACAAACTGACCTCATAGGCAACCCATGTACATGTTGTAGTTATGTACCCATTTCTTTCGCACCTCATCCATCCACTCAACTTTCCAATGATATGCTTGGTTGCAGCACTCAACAGGGAGTTTTTGGGATTCTTTTGGCAGTGATGTTTTGTAATTTTTCCATCTTGTTGAGGTTGTAATTGACCATCAGCAGCTTTCAACATAGCTAAAACATGGCTTTAAGATTTTATTAATCAGAATCTTTTGGTGATATTTTGATTTCCTGATCGTCCAGGTGTTGGATTTCCATTTGATAAAAGTCATAATCATCAAAATGAACAGTACAGGCTGCAGGCAAGCAGATGAGCCACATATGGAGACTATGAGACTTCTGGCTGCCTTTTTCCAGCATAACATTTCATTAAAGGTCACTTACACTACAAAGAAAAGTAACAAAAAATCCCACTAAGGAATTTGAGTATATGTCTGTATTGAATTTAAATGTCTTTAAATTAAAATAAATACATTTTAAGACGCCTCTTTTTGACCTCTTTAATAAATGGTTATAAGTATAATGACTGCATTCTCATCTACAGTTCAACTGATTCCTGTACCTTATTTTGCAGATGACTGGACGGTATGCAGAGTACGCAGAAAAACTGGGAGAGGCTGCAAGACCTGACTTCAAACCCAAAATAATAAAGGAGTAGAACACATTTCCTCACAAAGTAGATTTAATGCAGTCACTTCTGATAGCAAGTAAAGGCATCCTGGTCACAACATATGCAAGTGTGTGGTAAATTAACTGTAAGCTGGTAATTTATAAATTAAAGGGTCCACTTAGGTTGGACAAAAAAAATCTTTTCATAATTTATCCTCCTTTAGTTAGGTAAAAATAAAACATTTTAAAGGGGCAGTATTGTTTTCTAGGCATATAGTGTAATTTTATAGCAGACTCAATTAACTGTTACCTTCAGTAGCTATAAAAAAAAAAGATATGTATAAATATCAAATATGACTTAAAAGAAATTTGACTTTGAAATTGAGCCTCTGTCTCTTTAAAAAGTCCTGCTCTTTCTGAAGCTCCGCCTCCAGGAAGTCATTCAGCTGTGGCTGAATGGTTGCCACGGAGATTATTTCATGCATTTCTCAAAATGCATGAAATAATCAGAGCAACACTCCAGGCATGTTTTTGAAGACATAACAATCATCAAAAAAGTGAATTTTACATAAAATCGCCCCTTTAAGACATTTTAATGACTCACTTAAGAGACAGACTGAACGCAGCATGTGTGGAAATCTTTTAATTACAGCTCATAATAAATGCAGTTCTATGTTTTAAAAAAAATAAAGATTGTGGTTTTAAAACATGCCGTTTGTTTCCACCAGAGAGCACGAGCAGACGGCGCGGACATTTTGAAGCACTAGAAAAAGATTCACTTTTAAATAACACAATCGAGTCTGGTATGAAAAAACAAAACAAAAACAAAATGTAGTGCAAATACATTACCGCAACTTAAAAAAATAAAATAAAACTGAGAGGCAATGAGGAAAATCACCTAGAGTTAATAGAATCCATCCGATCGATCGACATCGACCCGAGACAAATCACTTTGACTCGTGTCGTTTCTCCAGTAAAGTTAGTGAACCCGACAAACCTTTGTCTCTCGGAGTCCGGCAGACAGAACACACTGTGTTGATCCAGCGCTGGTACGCTTCAGAACGTTGAATACCTGAGACGATCAAAACACCGCCACGCTCCGTTTTCCCTGTTCCTAGACTCCTGTGGATGAAAAGGGAGCGGTGGGGTCTTCCTAAAGGCAGGTAGAGGCGAGGCTGGAGGGTAAGGGAGGGGTTAAAGGTGAGCAGCTTCACATCAACAACAAACACAATAAGTAGAGTAAAAATGCACAATACTCTCAGTCATGAAGAGAAGCCCTGAATCATGTGCATGTCAGTCCCTGGCAATTCACATTCGACGCCCCGTTTTCCCCAAATAACTCCTCCAAACTCCGAGGAGTTTTAACGGCTCGACTGATCCGCTGAGCGAGAACGGCTGTAGATGTCAAAATTAAAACAGTACAATTAGTACAGTAAAATACTGTAACATGTCACAGTAACACTCTGCTCATCTTAACCGGTGGAGTAGAAAAATAATCCATCTGAGATGAAGAGGTTTTGGCTTGTGAACATTTACATCCATCAGTAGGGTGAACTGTTGAGGTGTGGAGCGAGATGAGAAAAAAAAAAAAAAAGCTGGCTGTAGTTCTGACAGCAGACCGGAGGTGGCGCCGCAAGACCTGGGAGCTGCTGCAGTCAGGCTGATGATGAAGAGCCAAGGTCGTTATCGTCCATCAGCTCTGTTTGAAGACGAAGAGGATGTCCTCGTCTGTTCCGTAGCTCCGCCTGGCCTCCTCAAAGTTACCGACGCTGGTGCAACACACACCTGGACAACACACACACACATATTTGTCAGGCTATCTTTGTGGGGACTTTCCATTAATTTCTCCAGCCTAAACGTTACCCTAACCATTACATACCTAACCCTAATCAAAACTCAATTCACACCTCAGTCCTCAACCCATCTCCTAACCCAAAAACAGCATCTCCCCTTGTGGGGACCAGGCTTCGGTCCCCACAAGGAGCAGTGGGTCCCCAAAACCTAATATGTGTCAGGAAAATGGGCCCCACACATATTAAATACACACGCACACACACACAAAGGTTAAAAACAATAAGTCTTAGTAGGAGTTAGTGTTAGTTTGAAAAACGGTAGGAAGGCTGCCACTAATGATTATCTCAGTAATCGATTATTTTATCAATATATTCTTAAAGTAAAAAAAATTTTCTTGCCTAAAACGCAGTAACATTTCTCTAGTGAATGTTTGCTCATTTGTAGCAAAGGATGCTTCAAACATCAACATGTGGAAAGCTCCTTTCTGCTTGAATCATCACGACAGTTTAGAGCTGATCTGTCGATTAGTTTTTTCTATTAACTGAATAATAACTGGGTAGCAAAAGGTGCTTAACAACTGAAAATGAGCATTTCTTAAATGCTGCCTGGTGAAAACTAAGCATGAACCGACAGAACTGTGAAACCACCATCCCATGTTGAACAAGCTAGGTCACTCACGGTCGTTATACGCGGGGTTGTTGTAGAAGACGCAGCTGGAGGTCCTGTTGAAGCCGCACACGACCACAAAGTGGCCCTGGTACTCCGGCTTCCTGCAGAAACACTTCTGCCCCACGGGAAGGAAGCAGCAGTATTTGACGGGCGAAGAGCACGACTCGCACGTCAGGACAACGGCGTTGACCAGCACGATGGCCACGTGACCCTGCTCCAGATGAGACTGGATTTCCTGAATGGTTACTGAACTAGAAAAAAGGAAGAAAAAAAAAAAAAAAAGCAAAACTTGATTATTGAGCAAAAGCTGGCAGCAGAACTGGGGATGGAGAGAGAAGCTTTAGACTTGACAGAACATAATGAAAAATCACTTAGGAAACTGAAAATCTGATCTTTTCTAGTTAGAAACGAAGCAGTACTATGTCACAGTAACACTCTTCGGTGTGTATATGGCTACTGAAGGGAAAAAAAACAACTCGTAACTCCTTTTAGAAGCAGTGAGGTGTGACATTAAGCCTACAGTTTACTTTTTTGTTTAATTGTTTTGAATAATATAGTTACAGAACACACTGGATTGGGAAATTTCTCACATAGAAGTCCTCATCTAAGATGCTAAAGACAGTTTTAAATGTCAGCTCTGTAATTTTAAATTTGTTTTGGAATAACAGTGAAAATCCTGCAAAGCATCACTGGCTGCTTTCTAACAAACACCACATATAAATGATGATGAATCAGAAACGCTTTTTCAGGTTCCTCTGTAAATATAGACATATTTAACAACTCATTTATATCATATTTTATAGACATTATTTATTCTGAAATAATCAGTTAAAGGCATTTTTATAAAGCAAACTTCTACATTTTGAGGGATGCAAAAAAATAAAGAAATAAAAGAAATTAGCTATGATCCCCTCAAATTTTATTATTATTATTTTTTTTTACATTTGCTAAAATGTCACCATGTTCTAACAGAAATGCACCACTCTGAGTCAATGACAGCTAATCAGAGCCTGGAGGAGGGTCTTAGCGCTGTCAATAATGCTCATGTACAAGCTGCTCAACGTGCTAACAGCAGAGAAACAACTCAGTTACAGGAAAACTGTCCATCGTTATCTGTGGCTATGCTAACTAGCCTTAGCTTTCATGGGAGGCTCTCTGAAGATGCAGCATAACAGGAGTTGAGCAGCGAATACTTGAATGTTATCACTGCTAAAACCCTCCTCCTGCCTCTGATTGGTTCTTTCTGAATTTCTGTAGTTAGCACTCGGAGAAAGCTGAGGAGGTCAATTTGTTTCAAAGATTATCTGTCAGAAACAACACAGTGACAGTTTTAACAAATATGTAAAAAATAAAAGTTGAAGAGAGAATAAACTGAAAACTCACCATTTCTTCACCACCACACCTTTGCTTTCCGCCTTGAGGAACAGCCTGTTCACCCGGTCCTCCTCCGTATCGAAATGTTTCTTATAGAAAGACTGTGAACCAGAAGACATTCATTCGTGCACAGATTATAGAGAAATTTGCGTGTGCACTCAGACTCTGAAGCATACCTGGTTTTTAAAGCCTTTATCCACACCAAGAGTCTGCGTGTAAAAGCAGTGTTTGACCCCCAGGTGACACATGAGGTAGGCCAGGTCGATGGTCCATACGCTCTCCGTCAGCTGCAGCTCCCAGCATGCTCTCTGGAACTCCTCATCACTCACCGGGTGCAGGTACCTGTCAGACAACACCCGGGGTATCACCAAAAAAAAATGACTGGCTTTGTTAGTACTGGCAACCCTGAGGCGGTTTCGGTTTTACATTAACGTTTTTCCAGTAGGACAGCTACATTTAGGTCTCTGATGTGTTCAGTGACTGGTTTCAAAGAATAATAATAACAAACAACTTACTTCAGAACCATCCTGGAGCAGGCTAAGCCACAGTCCCAGTGGTACAGCTGCCGAATGACGGGTACATTCAGCAGGATGGCATCCTCTGAGAAAACCAGCCGTGTTAGTTTCACTTAAAAATAGGCTCCAGAAAACCATAAAAACTGAAGAAGCATTACAGAACTAAAACTTGGTTCATATAAAAGAGTGTTGCTATCAGGTGTTTGTCTCACCTGTCATTCTGCTGGCTTCTGTCGTTGTTAGGAGGCCAGATAAGTCAGGACGAGGCGGGGAGCCTTGTTTACCACTCTGAAGGCGGGGTTAGCTTCCCTCATCGATGCTAACAAGTTCCAAGAACCGAGCTGCCCAGCTGTTAGCTTAGCTCCCACTGTAACACCGCTGACATGCTAGCTGCTTACAAATTGAAGACAGCTACTAGACGAACTTCCAGAAAAACACTCAATTATCAACTACAGAAGCAAAACAACGAGAGAAAAGGACGTTACTTCTCCCTCTTTCTCCTGCCTCCCTTCCCAGCTGTTTGCTAGCTCACTCTGAAGCTTCTTGTGTTGTCCGGTAGTATCATACCGCCCCCGTGCGGTGCGGCGGAGTCTCACCAAAAGGTACAAACAATGATGAACATTTAATTTTTGGATTTTATGGAAAGAATGCGACCGCCTACAGGAAATAGACAATTAATCTAATTATTACATTTGGCAACTTCTATACTCACAAATTTAAGTTTTCATCATCTTCAACATTCTTTTTATTTTTACAGTTTTGAGTACAAACACAAAACCTGTAAACACATAGAAACGTTGTAGGTCATTGCCTATTTTTAATTTATCATAACTTCTGTAATGTCTGCTTTCTGTTTATTGACTTTATTTTGTTTTTGTACCAATGTGTTGAATCCCAGAAAGGTTGCCCTCTTTCAGTCACGCTGCTTTAGAAGTGATCAAGATAGATTGAGGTAAAATGTTTGACCTTTTTAATATTATTTTTAATTCATAGAGAACTCTTGATCATGACCAAAAGAGGCATCCCTTAAAATTTTTAACGACTAAGTATGAGAGGAGGAATTACATCAGAACAATGTTACTGATTAACAAATGACTCTGCAGATTGTGAAATCCTTATCTTAATTTTAAAAAAGAAAAGAAAAAGAAAACTTTGACTGAAGAGTAAAATTGAATCATATTATGAAACCCTTTTGTGTGCCCTGTTCAAACACACAAAGATGTACATAGATCAGAAGAAAAAAATAAATAAATGAATATGTATGCACTGCTGAATCTTCTTTACAGAGAAAATTTATCTGAGTTCTGTTTATTAATGCCTGCATGTGAAATATATCTGGAGTAATCTACAGCCTGATTTGAATTTTGAATGCAGCATAATTTTAGAAAATGTAAAAGATTTTAAACGATATTTTGAAAACAACATTTCATCATTTATTTATACTTGCTTTATTGTCGCTGGGTCAAGAGGATGATGTAACAAAAAAAATCACCACATGAACAGTTTTATTTAAGGCTTCAAACAGTCTATCTGTGACGTTTTTAGAGCAAGAATGAATTTATATGAAGAAAATGGATTCTCATGCTGACTCCAGGCAGCTACTGGGTTCCATACTTCATGCTCATTGATGCCTGGATTCAGAAAAAGAAAGAAAGAAAAATAAATCAGATGTTAAAAGTACTTTAAGTATCAACACTCGCATACATTGCATTTATTTAGTGGTTGGAAAACATTACATAGCTCCTCCATGTTTAATTTTAAACATGGAGGAGCTTCAAATTATAATCATGTGTAATTATTATTATGTGTGTATTTTTATGTGCATGTTTACAATTCTAACAATGTGAACAAAAGTAAGAGGAATACGCTAAAGATGAAGCTGGTATAATGGAAGCTGGTTGTGTACCAGCCAATGTAGGAAGAAAAAAAGAGAAGAAATTTACACTAGAAAACTCTGGAATTTAGAAATTAATCTTGGAACTTTTGCAGAAAAACTGTGGTAATTTCTATTTCAAAAGTAAAAAGTTTTGACTTTTGAAACTCAGAAATGTCCATGTTTTTTTGTTTTTTTTCTAAAAGGCAGCACTCAATCGCACAACTCGTTTTCTTGATGAGGGGATAACATTATAACATGATGGAAAGCTCAAAAAAGTTGATTTTTCTTGATACTGCCGCTTTAAGATGTTCCAAAGACTTTTTCAGTATGTGTACATGTCTTTATTTAACCATTTTAAGAGCAATATGTTAAATGCTCCAGCTAACTAAATGTCACATGTTTCTGTCACTGCTTTTTTCATGGTTAGAGGCTGAAAGGTTTTGGGAAGCACACGCTAAAGTGCAAAGTATGAGAGGACACCTCTCACCGATTCGGCCTCAGATTCCTCGACCAGATACGTTGATTTCTGTCTGCTGTAAAGCTCTCTCTTCTTCATGCAGGTCAATATGAACCAGTCTGCAACCACGGGAACCTAATGGGGACATATAAAGATGCTCACATTCTGCTTGTCGTCTATTTCTGAGAGCTGCAACACACATCTTCACTCACCAAACCTAGAAAGGACAAAGCTGCACCCAGGTTCACTATGGTTGGTACGATTCCAAATTTCCCCGCCTGCAGCAACACAAATTCATCCAAATCAGTGGAAAGTGAACAGAAGCAAAGCTACTCAAGAGTCCTTCTGATTTCATAATCTGCTGAGCCTCACAGTTCCAAACACAATGACGTCAAAACGGATCCCGTACGCTTTGGTCAATGTTCTCACTTCCTCTCCCTCTGCCGTCCTGTAGTACTTTGCAAACCTAAAGAAATGGGTTTTATTAGTGTGTTTCCCCAACGTTTGTACTTTTCAGGAAAAAAAATGGTGACTATGGAAACCAGATTCACCTGAAGTTGTACCCCGGGGCCACATTGTTGACTGGATGTTTGTTGTCCAGCCTGCGGAAGGTGTACTTGGGATAACACTTCCTCGCCCACCAGTCCAGGTCGCAGCTCCAGTCAATCAGAATACCCAGGACACCGCCCTTTAAAACATGCAACGCAGCACAAACACATCTACCGCTTTACTGTTGTCCCTTTAGGGACATTTTTTCTTACAGCACGGTGGAAAACAATGTATATAAAAAACCCAAACACAGAGACAATCACACGATAACAATGGCAAAACAATAAAAAGGCTACGAAATAGTACAAATATTATTTAAAAAAATATCATTATCCAGGTACTTTTAAAATGTATCTGAATAATGGTGTAATTATTTGTAATTATGGTGCCTTGCAATTAGGCAATAAGCAATAAATCAGTTAGTGGCACAATAAATTAAAACATGATAAATTAAAAGAAACTCAATAATTTCCAGTTGGGTGATTTATCATTTTTCTCTTTTCTCTCTCTCTCTGCTTGTAACAAAAACTGGATGGCTTTTGTCTGTTTTCCTTTCTTTTCATACTTATGCACTTCTTTGTTTTGGTCCATTATGTAAAACTGCATTGAAATCCATTGAATTTTAAGTTTGCGGAATGATAAAAAAAAAAGAAGTGAAAAAGTCAGAGGGAATGAATACTTTTGAATCCACTGTCAGAGGTAATTATTCTGAGTACCTTCTCGGCCATGTCCTGGAAGTCCTCTCCGGCCTCAGAGACCATGTGCTTCAGGCGGAAGATGGGACAGTCGGGGTGCGTTTTGCGGTTGAACTCACACGTCTTCAGATATGTGGAGTTAACGTGGGACAGTATGTTTCTTCTGGAGGAGGGGAGACAAGCATTTTTGCTAAAATCGCACTCAACAAAACCACTTCCTGCAGGAGTGGTTTTCTTTCTACACTCAGATGCAGTGTGCTCACTTGTGAAAGTTGAACTTTGGGTAGGTGATGCTGTTTTTGATCAGCACAGTGAAGTTTTCAGCCTCCGCCAGAAGTGCTCGCCTGTTAGGCAGGGAAACGGCACAGTCAGCCTCGTCGTAAAAACCATAAACCATCCTATAAATCCTGCAGTAGCACGTCGGCTCTCACTTGGGTAGGTTGGTGTCTATTTCCAGGGGACACCAGGAGAGAACCTCACAGGTCTTGACAGTGGAGGAATAGTTTTCACACAGTCCTGTCCGTATACCTGAGGGAGAAGGATTGTCATGGTGCATGATATGATGCTTTGTAAAGCCGGTGTATGAAGGTACATGTGGGACTGAGGCGTTACCATTCCCTCGAGGATCATTATAACCCTCCACACAGTCACAGTCGTCCACACAGGTAGTGGAAGGGTTTGGAAGCTGGAAAGGAAATTTGCAGGGACAATGCTCAGGTTTTTTGCTTTATTAGAGTTTATTTATGGTTTTCCATGCCTGCCTCCTTTACAGGGGATAAGAAGACAGACCTCTAGGTTTTGACTTTAAAGGCCGATGCTGATTCAACAACCGGAGTTAGTTTTGCACTGCAGCATAACATAACGTAACCTTTTCCCTACAGTTTTCTCGTGTTAATTTTCCATTTTCTCGAGATAAGGAGTTCAGTTCCCAATGGTTTTCTGAAAATAATGAGTTAATTTCCTGTTTTCTTGAGATGGCAAATTCATTTTCTGATGGTTTTCGCCAGATAGCAAGTTCATTTCCTGTTTTCTCGAGATAATGAGAGAAAACATTTTCTAGATAACGTTATCTAGTTAAGTTAATTTTCAGTTTTCAGTTAACGTAATTTCCCAACGGTTTTATTGAAATAAGGAGTTGATCTAAAAAAAAAAAAAGGAAAATATTCTCGTTATCTCAAGAAACGCTTAGAGAAAGAGTACGATCGCTCTCGCCTTAAGTATCTGTAAACTCGTGCATGTGCTGAAAGCAGTTTTCAACAAGACTAACACCAAACACCAGATTGTTGAGATGGAGGGAAAATTTGACAGGGTAACACAGATCGGCAGAACATTACTACTTGGGACTTCCATGATCTGATATACTGAGCCCTGATGACCAAAAGAGGCTAACCAGTTCAAACAGAAATTAATTACATGGAAATTATGCAAACGTTTGAAGAACACTATCCCCATGATTATAGAGATGAAAGTACCTGCAGTGCAAAGGGGGGCGGGGAAACAGTATCCTTCATCATATTACTGATAATGATTCAGTTAGAACATGCTCTGGTTGTTAATACATTTAAACACTCTAAACATCTAGTCCTACCTCGGCACAGCGTGACTGGGTTTGCCCGGGGGTCATGACCATGTTCGTCAACACGAAGAACGAATCATCCCCCTGTTGGACAGAGGTCCAAGACTCTAATCACAGTCATTTTGTAAAAACACTTCAGACAGAGCCCGGAACATTCCAGATACCTGTGGGGGGATGTTGTAATCCACCACATCCCAAAAACGAGGCTGCATGTTGGAGATGTTGGTAAAGGCAAAGCCCTTCACTTTAGTTGTGACAGTACTGATGACAGAGTCTGTCTCCTGGTAGGCTTTCTGCACCACACACACATACCTGCAGCAGGCAGCAGCCACGGTTCAGCTCATAAAATCATAAAAAGTACAGCTATTGTCTTTTTTTTTTTTTTTGAATTTTCGGACTTACCCCACCACATACAGCAGCACCAAGAACTGCGTGAACCTGAAGACAAATCCGACACGTATGCTGGGAATAACCAGAGTTTTTGACGTTTGATAGTCAAACACATAATGTAGAAAGCCCTGGCAGCAGCCTGTCGACTTGCTCATCGCTGCACCACGTACAATAACGAACTGAGCAATCTCGATAAATGGACAGTTGCTGCCTTTATTCAAATCTTTGTATTCAAATCATGCTGGACGAAGACACCTAACATCCAACAGCGGTGTGTTTGAGCAAACCCTGCACAGAAAGGACTGGATACATTTTCTAGCTCTGTGCTATCAGGTTTCTTCGCATTGATAGATATGTTTGTGTTGCATGTTTGGGTGAATTAGGTAACCATTCTGGTTTGATGTTGAAATTGTGTCGCAACGATTTTTCATTGGAAAACGGTAAAACAATTGAAGCCATAAGACAAGACTCTCAAATGTGAAGTGTGGAAAGAGTAAAAAAAAACAAAAAACTGTCAGCCAACATATTGCAAGGTATTTTTTTTTTGAGTCTCTTTTTTGTAATATGACTCAAAAAAAGGGTTTTGAAAACCAGAATATCCAGGCCAGGTCAAAAATTTCTGGTCTAGTATCTTGGAAAGAAAGCATTTGTGACATTTCATCAGAAGTATCTCTGGAAAGTTACCAAGATTATCCGGGAGGAGAGACACAAACACCTGAATCTTGGAGGAGGCTGGTCTTCCTCTCATCACTAGATATGCTTCCATTGATCATAAAAATTGTGCAAATTGGAATTACAAAAAGAAATGTGCTTAATGGTGACAGGGCAAATAAAAAAATAATAATAAAAAAACCCTCATGTTTTTTATATAAAGTTTTTGCGCAAGGATGAAGTGGTTCTAGTGGCTGTATCAAAATTGCTGTGTTTCCCAAAAATGCAACAGAAACACTTTTTTTTGCAACACACAGCCCATGTGATCAACAAGTGGATGTTACTGCTGCTGGAAAAGACAAACAAGACAACAGGAAATGGGAGGAGGAGGAGGAGGCATGTTTTGTAATGACTTGTTGTGTGAGCAAACTTAATGCGAAATTGTTTTTTCGACTTTAGTGGAATGCCACATTAAACAAGTCACGCCTCATGACACAAGTTCTACCAAGTTTTATGACAGAAAAACATACATCAGGAGGTGAAAAGATAAGGTATAAAAAAATAAATTGAAAAAAAACGTCTGACAGAATCTAACAGACCTCAAGACGCTGAAAATCTGGAGAGCAAGGACATCCAAGACGCTTACCAGGACTTTACCATGACCTTACCATGACCACCATTAACTATAGACTCCCTATGCAAAACAAACACATGCACCATTTGAGGACCCAGCCCGTTATAACACACGCCGAACATGTCACTCTGTGAGCGATGCATGACCTGTGAGGCTGTCTGTCTGTCATTCAGAAAGGTCTCCACTCTAGAGACTTGGACAAAGTGCAGCATGCAGAATGACACCATTGTTCCAGTGTCTCGCCACACATTTACATGTCACCTTCAGATACACTCTGAGAGAAACGCCAAGCCTGCCCACAGATCAAGACACTAGCTGAGCGTTTTAGACACTCCACCTGCATCTGTGTGTAGAATGAGAGAACCCTGGCGAAGGTGTGGAAACTGCCTTAAAACAAACTCGTACTTTGTCGCAGCAGTGTAATTTGACACTGGGATGATTTGAGTACATTCATTCACTGGGAAAAGCAAGATGTCAATAATTGTTTTTGACAAAACTCGACCCCTAACGACTGTTACTGGAGTATGTTTTAATATTTATTTTTTTAGTTTTCACTTTGTCTTTTTAAGTTCAAAAGAGCTTTTAGGAAATTGGTTTCCTGGAGTGTAAATATGATGTGACACTGAGACTCTCTTCTGCTGGCCACCAAGGCTGCTAGAGGATCTGCACTTAACAGGCTAATTTATATCTCTAGTTCTCAGTCTCAGGCTACTGCACACAAAAAATACCCCCATAATGAGCAAAGATGGTTATTAAACAGTTGTTTGCAAATTGTAGTATGTAATAGTTGAATAAATTTTACTGTTAAGTAAATAAGTAAGTTAAATAGAGTTAGCAAAGAGGCGCTAAAATAGCTAAACAGGCTAATCGTGTGACTAGGACAATGTACCTCTACAAAATGTAGAAAAGTTAAAAGTGTGTTTACACTTTTGCAAGGACCATCCGTCCTCCGTCCGTCCGCATGTAAGAAACTTTAGCCTGCTTCAGTTCACTTTGGAGATGTTTCATGGTCTCTGTGGATTGCTGCTGCAGGAAAGAAAACTCTTGTGCCATTTTCTGATGCAGATTGTTCTTTTCAGCTCTAAGTGCATTGATAAGATGATGGTCATTCTCGGCTCTTTTCAAATTAGTTTCTTTCTTACAATTCACCTCATACTGATAAATGTCTGCTTTCTCTTGCAGGGCAGAAACATCTGCTTCATACCTCCTGTTTAATT
>CAEFZX010020721.1:0-34862 GCA_903066825.1 Alfaro cultratus
CAGGACATTTCCTCACTTTCTAAAAAAAACCCGGGACGCCCGGGACAGGACGTGAAATACGGACATGTCCCGGGAAATACGGACGTTTGGTCACCCTAGATTACACCAAGTGGAAAACATTCAGAAGAGTTTTACATCTTATCAGAAATATATGTCTCTGCACCTGTGTAGCATACTGTTGTGAAGCCATTAGTAAAAAAGCTAAAGCTGGGTCCAAACTGTGCAGGACAATGTACCCGAACAGAGCAGAAAAGCTCCAAAAACAATGGTAGAATAATAACCAGAATGAAGCTTCTGAAAAGGCTCAAAGTCCAGACTGTGAGCCTACTGAAATGATGCAGCTTGACCTCATTAGAGAGAAGAAAAGTGGGTCAAAGTTCCTCCTCAATGAAGTCAAAGACTGAGAAAATAACTACTACAGTGTGGTTCTTGAATTAATATTGGTGAAGTAATGGCTGTGGAATCTGTTGTATGCTGCTGTACATTTGAAGTTAAATTTAAATAATTTTGAAAACTGGTAAACCTCAAGTAATCATTACTGTAAACTGCTCCTTATCTGAATTGAGCATAGTTTAAGGTGAATGATGTATTTAGGCTTAGGGCTGGCCTTAAAGTGAGTGTTATTTGGAAAAGTTACAAATAACTTCTGTGTTGGTAGAGCAAATTATGTTTTTCCTTCCAAAATGATTCAACAAAAATAGCATCCGACACACTGCTTTATTCACAAAGGCCCGTCTTTGCAGAAACAAGATAAAGAGTTGACTGTTAGTTGTTTGAGTTGAGCAAGACCATGACATAGAGCAGGGGTGGGCAATCCTGGTCCTCGAGTGCCGGTGTCCTGCAACTCTTAGATGTTTCCCTGGTCCAACACACCTGAATCCAATACCTGAATCACCTCCTCAGTGCAGTCAGGTTCTCCTGAATCCTGCTAATGACCTCATTATTGGACTCATGTGTGTTAAAGTAGAGATACATCTAAAAGTTGCAGGAGACCGGCACTTGAGGACCAGGAGTGCCCACCCCTGACATAGAGAATGTCCCGTGTTTTTATCACCTACATTCAGGACAACCTGTCCTTTTGTGCAGACTTTCAGTGTAGGACAAAAAGGATAGGCAAGCTGGTCAGGATTGATTTGGAGAACAAAATTAAAGGATCTTACAAGGGAATCCTAGAGCAAAACTAGACTCAGGCTGCAAAATTCCTAAGGGAGAGAGGTTTAGGGACAGCCCTCAACATACAAGTAGATATTTGGTAAAATGGTTTAAATATTTGATAGAATAAGCAAAAGTTAGCAAATCACATTTTTCAAAAGTATGGCCACCATATAAAATGTATTGACATTTTTGGTTGCAATGTGAAAGAGTTCAAGGTGGTATTCATATTTTTACAAGGCACTGCATATTGTGAGAATTTGCATTGATAGTATTAAACCATAAATAATAATGTACACTGTTACTTATTTACTTTTTCTAACATTTGGAGGTATAGTTTTGAGGTGTAGATTTACAATTTTCTCAACCTGAAAACATTCAGTGTATATATAAACTGGTATTTGCATTATAAACTCAGTTTTTTGTTTTCTTTAAACAAGGTGAAAGACTTCCTGTGGCCTCGCTGGGGACTGGACCGTGGAAAAACATTGCTGGAGTTGCTCCAGAGTGAACGCTTGATGTCCCGCCCCCTCCTCATTCATGCCTTCTCCATTGGCGGCTACACGTTCACTCAGCTGCTGGTCCATATCTCCCAGGACAAACAGCAATACCAGGCAGTGACAAACAGGATCAAAGGCCAAGTCTATGACAGTTTGGTGGTGGGCTCACTGGAGCACATGGCCACAGGTTAGTCAGTATCCAATTAATTTAATACACTAATACAACAGATTCCATTTGAAATCTTCCTTCTCTGTTCCAGAGGAATGAAATGTGCTATTCTCTATGTTCAGGTCTTGGCAAAACTTTGTATCCTCGTTGGGAGAGTCTAATAAGACAAGCCAGCATGCTATACTTCCGCATGTTTAAACGCCAGACGGTGGACTACTTCAATGCAAGCATCGATGTATTTTATAACACTCCAGTCAAAGCCCCGGCGCTGATCTTCTTCTGTGAAAACGACTTGCTGAGTGATGCACTAAGTGTGGAGAAATTAGTGGATTACTGGCAGAATCATGGGATGGACATAACGACAAAGAAGTGGGAAGTTTCAACACATGCTGGTCATTTACGCCGACATCCGCAGGAGTATCTGAGCACTTTAAACACATTCCTACAGTCACTCCACATTGTCCCGCTGAAGGCCAAGATGTGAGGCTGTTATTGGCTAAATTAAAAATATCTCAGTTGTACTTCCTGTGCTTAGCTACTTTAGCAGCTATGGATTGTTAAATACATTTTATTTAAATCACAGTTCAAATGTCTTTAAAAATTGGGTTCAGTTGTTCTGATAAAAAAAAAGAACTCTGTGAGTTCAGTCAGTACACAACCATTGTGGCTATCACAAGTGATACTGTGAAACGGCAGCGAAGAACACAGTAGGGCAGCTGTTAGACCTCATCTTTTTTTATTTTATCCTTGTTATGTTAAGTTAGATTGTCAGAGAATCTTTGTTGAACAGAGGCTACCGTTTAACTCTTTTCAATTCAATATGTCTTATTTTTCTTTAAAAGCTGACAGACAAGATTCAAGCACATTTCGCTTTCTCAACATCTCAGGTGGGAAGTTGGCTTTTGCTAAGTAGGAACAGTGAATCTGCAGCTATTCCTCATCTTTTGGACATTTATCTTAGCCACACCTTCCCTGCATTCATTCTGGAAACTGTGAAGCAAAAATCATGTTCAGTGTGACGGCCTTGAAGTACATTCAAGACTTTCCACTTAGACAACTTTTGTTCTTGTCTTGCTTATTTGTGGTTAAAACATGTTGTTTATTGCAATGTATGGGTGTTTTAATATATTTTATAATCATGACATAATATATTCCTATGAGAATTATACTTTACTAAGCCGTAATGCCTTTTAAACTTAAGTGGATGTTTTTGGTGCTAGTATGTAAATAACACGACTTCTTTGAACTTGAACTTACTTTAGTGTTCATTCAGAGCAGAATTGACCAAATGTCAAGTCAAGTGTACGTATGTTTATAGGTGAGAAAGTAAGACAGAGGATATGCAAGTTGTAGAGTGTAGAAAGAAAAATTGCAATAGATTATGTAAAATCTATTGCAAGTCTCGCATTATTTAAAAGGGAAGCATAACAATGTGCATTTTGAAGGAAATGGCTATGCTTTCTTTTATGTTTTTGATTGTACCTACAATTATGTTGGACTCAGCAAGAATAGCGTAGTCCTGCTGAAGCTAATATGGATCTTAATAAACATAAACAGTGCTTTCACAATAACACCAAAGCTTTCCAGAATATGCATTAGCTACACTTGAAAGCTGAAGTAGTTCTGATTTGAAATCCCCGTTTTTTTAGTAGATTGTTACACAGTTTAATTACTGAAGATCATTGTTGAGTTTAGTGCCTTTAATTTGAGTTGTTTCATTACCTGATTGTTTGTGGAAAAGTACACAATCAGGTAATGAAACCTGAGTAAATGTTAACTTTCACTGTGCTATTTGTGCAAATTACTGATCAATAGTAAGGAGACTTGATCGGAAGTTCTCCTGGTGTTCTTATTAATTTTCTTTTTAGTTTAAAATAAAATTCTATATTATAATTAGGTTATCTATTTGAGAGTGTTGATCAGCATCAACATTTGTAAAGAAAACCTTTTTGTCACAATGTCTGTCTTATGTTTTGGTTCCCCCTGGTGGCAAATAGTTAAATGAGTTCATCTAGACATTTTGTCTCATATTACTTTAAAAAAAGAAGAAAATAATAAAAGATATAAATTTCTGCTAAAATGATTTCTCAGATAATATGACAATTTATACGTAGTCCAAGATAATGTGCAAAATTTTGAGTTCTCCCTCCGTTATACATGTTAAGTTTACTTGGAACCAGACTTTCTGTTTTTGTATTTTGGATTAAATTAAGCAAGATGTCTTTTTACTTACTGAAGATTGTAAAAAAATATATATATTTTCCCCCCCAAATGGAGTAAAAAAGTGGTTTTGACCAGAAGTGGTTTAAAACTTTTATAGTACAATGTCATCTTAAACATTGTCAAGATCGGGTGAGATCAATCATTGTGTTTATGCATATATAATTAAGTCACATAACTGAGTCATAAAAGTATATTGTGATCAGCAAGGTTTTTTGTGTATCTAATGAAATTATGAGTGAGCGAAAAATAAAAATTTACATTCTTTTCTTGATTATTTTGCTTGTTATTTTTATTTTTTTATGTTAACATAAATAGGCCAGCAGCTTCAAGTTTAAGACTAGAGCAGCTCTTGAAACTTTTTTTTATGTTTGTTTTTTCGGTTCTGGAAAGGTGAAGAAAAGCTGGGAGTAAAGGTTTAAACGTGGAAGCCTCCAGGCCGATAGATGGCAGCAAAGCTCACCCTTAATTATGCGAAAAATGATAAAACCCCTAATATTCCAAGATGGCTGCTCCCACATGTAAACATGCGACTTAATGTGGCAGATAGCGACACTTTAGCAAAACATTCTTATAGCATCTATTTGTGTGGCTTCTTTATGTCAATACTAGTAGCTTAGTGAAGTGCAGTGCTGAGTAGTGAACGAATTAGACTTCGGTTTGTGGGCTTTTTTCAGAGCTAAGTGTTAGCATTTAGCTGCCAGCAAAGAGCCATGCCTGCGGTGACGATATTCGTGGCATCTTTGCCAGAATCAGCAACAAACGAGCGGCTAGAGGAAATATTCTCTGAAATTGGTCCAGTGAAACAATGCTTCGTCGTTAGAGAAAAAGGTGCATAGAAATTTATACCACTAAATGCGCGAATGTGTGACACAAACTTGAATGATGTTCAAAAGACCTGACCCACAATTGTAAAATATGCAAGAATACCCTATTAATAGCTGTTTTCTTTTGTTTCCCATAAACCAGGAGCAGAGAAATGTCGGGGCTTTGGCTTCGTCACTTATTCTATGGAAGAAGACGCAAAGCGAGCCTTGAAGGAAATAAAAGAATACGACGGGAAAAAGTTGTCTCTCTCAGTTGCTAAAAAGAAATTAAACAATAAAAAGAAAGCAGGTATGTATTAGGTGTCGTTTGTAAAGTTACACAGTAAAATTGAGATTTATTTAGCTTATGATAGAGGAAAAAAATGCGGCGGATCATTTTTCTAAGTCATTTTGTTCACCTTGTTATTCATACTTTTATAAATGTCACAGTTCCAAACAAAATATTAAATTCACAAGCTAAAGTTTTTTTTTCTCTAACAAACCAAAGAAACCAAAAACATTGCTGTCTTTTTACTTTACCAATGACACACCATAAATATGCATGTAAACAGTACATGACAACAAAAGCCTTGACAAACAGATTGTTTTCAGTCCATTTAATAACTTCATATCTTTTTATTTTGCAGAAAAAGAGGAGGCGTCAGAAACATCTCAACATGAGCAGGAAACTACAGACGTAAAGAAAAGAATATCTAAACAAGGCAGACTTGTCATAAGGAATCTCAGTTTTAAGGTATAGTGTGTTGTTTGGTGACAACTTACAATAGCAACAGACTGAAATAAAGTTGCATACAAACTTCTACCACCTGGACACCTGATTGAATATCACTGTTCTGTATACCTTAGCATCATTTTTCATCTTTTACCACAAGATAACTGGAAATCCAAGGCACAGAGCATTTAATTAATGCTTTTTATTTCATCTTTAATATTATTTTTGGTACACCAAACTTGGGCATGTTTGCATAATAAAAGGTGGTGTCTCTAGCTTAAATTTCAGTTCACAAAATGAAGATTTACATGGTGATGCAGAAGGGAAAAGACTTTCTGCATTTATTTGTTACTGTGATAAACCTGTTAATCACAAAACAAAATTATGGTATAATTCAGGTTAGAGTAATAACTGTTCTGCGGAGTCTGTCTTTTTTTACTCTGCCATGAAATATTGTTATTTTTACGATTAAAAGATTCAAATGGCTTTGATTATTGTGACAGAAAAACGTATGTACAAAGAGCATTTTTTGGTAGGAAAACTGTTTTATCACTTTTCCTGATAAAACATTTTAACAAATTTCGCCTGTTTTGCTAAGTCTTTTTTGTGTAGATAGTGAGCATCCATCAACATATTGCTGCTAGAATTTTTCCTTATATTTAAAGAAAAATGTGTTGTATATTATCAAGTGTTTTAGGTTTCCTGTCTCTAAAATATGTTTGACCTCTAAAACCTGTTGATGTTTCTGCATAATTCATTTCAAATCTCCAGCTTATTTCTTTATAAACAAAAGCTTGCCATTTAATCAGCTTACTTTGATTTTATATATTTTGACATGTTGTCTAGTTTTATTCCCTTTGTTTGCATTTGCTCATAAATAAAAAAGGTTTGTATTGTATTTAGCTGATTGTTGTTCTACTATACATAGTATAGTTTTGTAACATACATTGTTGCTTTGACTTTATGAAAAATAATTGTAAACCTAAATTCTCCTAATAAATTTCTTATGTTGCAGTGCACAGAACAGGAGCTAAAAGAAACATTTGAGAAGTTTGGCACTGTAGTGGAGGCCAGTATACCCCTCAAACCAGGTACTTATTTTGCTCTTAATGCACACATAAGCTTTGCCTTGCACTGCAGAAGTACATTTACTTATTTTTGTTTTCTAATAGATGGAAAGATGCGTGGATTTGCATTTGTCCAGTTTAAAAATATGTCTGGTGCCACAAAGGCACTCCAAGCTTTGAATCTGAAAGAGATAAAAGGTCAGTGCACAAGACAGTATTTCTGGTTTTACAATATTCAATTCATATCATGTTGTAATCTTTTTTGAATCTTCACAGGTCGCCAAGTAGCAGTTGACTGGGCTGTGCCAAAAGAAAACTATATTGCAGCACAGCAGTCTTTAAAAGGTAAATATGTGTGTGGATGCAGTAATTATTCATAGCAGAACTTAATGGTCACCTAATTAACTCTGGCTTGACTTTGTGACAAAAAGGCTTGGTGCTATGAACACCAGAGGACATGATTATTTGCAACAGTGTGTTAGTCAAAAATTGCAACTCTTGTACTGTCCTGAACTATTATATATTTTTTAAATTGATTTAAATGGTGTAATTTGACACAAATGTTATGTTTAATACCCTCTACTTGAGTAACAATTTGTCCAGTGATAAAAATAACTTTGCTTTATATATTTTTTAAAATATTTGTTTGAACATGTTGACGAAATTTGTAAAGAGGCTAATAAGTGGTCATTTTGGATGGACAATATGTAACTACCTATGATGTTTATTTCTTTTTCCACAAATTCTATTTAATTTTTTTCTAAATTCCTTTTTTTATTTATTTTTCAGATGTTACAAAGTTAACTAAAAACTAGCAAGTCTTACAGGTGGTGGAAAAAAAAAACAAAATCAAGAAAAAACTCGATTAGTAGTTGTTTTTAATTTATAAATATATTTGTTCATAGATTTATTTTTGCAAAATAAAAACTGACTGATATCCATGCTACTTTTTTGCTTTACACTTCTTAACAAGTGTAGACAAAATATTTTTCCAAAAATGTTTCTTTTGTGAAATGTTCAAACAGTTACACTTTTTAAGGTTTTTTTTTTACATGTAAAATGTTATAATTTAAGTATTTTGTGTTGCTCTTAGATTTAGAAAACCAGGGAATATTACTTATAAAATTACTTATATTTTACTCCCTTATCTTTTGAGCTATAAGGTTAAAATCTATCATAACAGGCCTTTTCTTAACGGTGATTGTTTTTCATTGTCAGGAAATAAAGTTGCAGAAGAGGCAGCTCCCAAAGCAGGAAGTGAATCTGAGGACGAAGAAAAGAAACGAGAAACACCTGTGAAGAAAAAGTGATTCTTATGCTCATACATTTCCGGTACCGTTGTTCTGCTCTTAAGTCTTGCAGTGTTGCTAACGTTGCTAATGCTTTTGTAGAGGTGGATTGAAGGCAACTGCACAGCAGGTGGAGGATCTTCAGTCAAGTGATGAAGATGACATTGAAGAAGAAGAAAAAGATGATGATGGTGATGCTGGAGAGGAGGAGGATGACGAAGAGGAGGATGAAATTAAGGAGGAGGATAATAGTGATGATGTTGGCGATGATGATGGCTTTGATTCAGATGAGGATTACAGTGAGAGTGATGATGAAGAGGAAGAAGAAATTTCACCAGGTTTAAATTTATTTTTCTTGTTTTATCATTGTGTTTATTATATTTCTTACATGATTTCTATGTGTTTCTCTTGCTTTAGTACAATCATTCTAACATGTTACAACTGTTTTATTCTCTAGCTCAAAAACAAAAGCCAAAGAAACATTTGCCTTCAGATGTAAATGAGGGCCGAACTGTTTTTATCAGGTGGGATCGTTTTTCTCTTTGCTCAACTCTATCCAACCTAAATATATTTTACTCTTTCTCCTGTGTGTTTCCAAACAATTCTACAGAGTCATTATAGTAATATCATTTATATATCTGGCATTTAGGAACTTGTCATTTGACACGGAAGAGGAGGGTCTGGAGGAAGTTCTTCTACAGTTTGGAGAGGTCAACTATGTAAAGGTTGTTCTCCACCCAGAGACACAGCATTCCAAAGGTCAGAAAAACTGTCTGTTTATTTCCCTTCTTCCTCTGTGGTTTTAGAAAGAAGCACTTACTTATTTTTGTTTTTTCAGGTCTTGCATTTGCCCAGTTTAAGACTAAAGAGGCTGCAGACAGCTGCATAGCAGCAGCCCAAGATGAGACGGAGGTAAAAAAACAACAACAAAAAAAACAATTAATGAATGATAATAACTTCTGCCCCCTTGCTGTTCAATATCAATATTGGTTCAAGTTTTAGGATATATGTTGATGTTGCTGCAACATTTTCTCCAGAATGGTGGAGTCCGTGCAGACGGCAGAAAGCTGATGATTGTTACAGCAGTGAGCAGAGAAGATGCGCTGAAGCTGAAAGTCGACAAGAAAAAAGTAGAGACGGGCAGCAGGAACCTGTACCTGGCCAGAGAAGGATGTGAGTGTTTCAGCCTATTTTGCTTTGTCCTTATCAAATTCATAACATTGAATTTATGAATTCAATGTTATGAATTGAATTCATAACTGACTGGTGCAACTCTGATGCACCAGTCAGAGTTTTTTTTTTAATCTGATTTCTGATCTGTCTCTCTTAAAGAGCTTTTATTAATTCTCTTTTTTTTTTAGTCCTTTAGTGGTAATTGATGGAGGCAATGTTGTGCTGTGTGTGAAAAAGCATTCAGTATAAAGCTGAGTTTGTTCATGTAAGGTCTAATTGTTTTTGTTTATTCATTTTAGCTTCAATCTGATCTTTCAACATGTTAGACATACAAATTGCCAAGTGCTGTATGAAAAAAACAAACTTTTTTGTAAAAAGAAAAAACGTGCTAAATTCATCAATTTGGAACGTGAATAAGTTCATAAACACATGTTGCAAATATGAGCAAATAGGATTAAAATATAGTAATACTTCATTAAAACGTTTGTCCATAAAACCTGTATATTAACTGCCAGTTTTTATTTCTAAACCACAGCGTTTTAGTTGTTGTTTTTTATTTCTGAACCACATCTTTTCAGTTGTTGGAATAAAAATAAAATAAATAACCCAAATAACACATAGAAAGTGAGTTTATCTTTCTCTATGGTATAAGTGTTTGCTTAATATAAAGAAAAAATGGCATAATATTGATGCATGTATCTTTATTTTTCATTTAGTTGTATTCTGTTTAGGAAATTTTCTTCTTATTTTTGGCGCCTCCACCTGGTCTGCATAGGAACTCTATGATGTATTTATCACATAGGGTAAATGTTCGCTGATTGAGACAGAGAATGGGAACTGCAGAGCTTGCCCATCTCATCCTATTGACCATATACAGTTCAAAATGTATTTTTTGTACTAGATTAAAACACAGACAGTAGTTCTCTGTGTGATCTTGTTTTTGTTTTCATATGGACCTTTAGATCAGCTACCCATAATAATAGATCATCAAGCGTTAAATTGAAAAAAGATGATTATGGGGTTCACATTTACAGTTTGATTCAGCGGGTGGCATCTTCCACGTGGTTTTCCCACAGAAGATAGATTTTCACCTTGATTCTAGATTTTTGTTTTATTGCAAGAGTTTTAAAGTGGAAAAGAATAAAGTAGGACTACTTTGCTGCAATATGTTCTTTCTCCCTTGTTACCTGGAAAACTACAAACATGTTTTTGACATGTCAATGTTTCCTTTGACTTATTTTGTTAATATTCTTTATCATAATAGCTAACTTTAAGTGTTCTTTCCTCAGGAACAGCCTCCACACAGCATAATATTGTTATTGCGACCTAGTACAGTTTAAGTGTGGTGCATTTACTGTTAAAAGAAAGATGGGATGTTTGGGTTTCCGAACAGCTGGTCACTATTCAGGGCTGATCGAACTGAAATCTGCAGATTTAGCTCATTAGGTGGTTTCTCTTGAATAAATTTTTTAGGATACAATGAACTAATTCTGTCACATTGTTGCTCACTTTGAGAATTGTATTTTTTAAATACAACATTAACTTTGTCTCTGCCAACTTTTAGTTTGAGATGCTCCTAAATGTATGCTTTCTACTCACCTTCCTTCGAATCCTCAGTGATCCGCGCTGGAACAAAGGCAGCAGAGGGAGTATCTGAGGCAGATATGGCCAAAAGAGTCAGAGTGAGTACCTTTTGTTTTGGTGAATGATTTTTAGTGGATGATCTCTTGAGCTTGTCAAAATCTCTCAAGTAACTTCTATTTTGACTCATGAGTTGTGCTGCTTTTCTTTTTAGTTTGAAGAAATAAAGAGAGCCAAGCTTCGGGATATAAGTGTATTTGTATCGAAAAATCGCTTATGCATCCATAACCTGCCAAAATCTGTAGACGATAAAAAACTCAAAGCTCTGTGCCTTAAAGGTCTACAAGGAACCAAAGGAGTTCGGATCACAGAGGTAAGATTTTGTTACTTGCAGGAAAAAAAAAACTCATTAGCTTGTTAGTTTTTCTGGAATTTTCTCTTGTGAGATTTCTAAAATTTATTTATGGCTTAAGGGAAGCCTTGAATTTATCTGTATTGAAACATGAGATCAGGTTATTTTTGTTATTGTTCATTGTGTTTATATGAATGTCTATGTGTTTGTTTCCTGCCTCTTCCTTCAGTGTCGGGTCATGTACGACAGGAAGCCAGAGAAAGGTCGAGTGACGGGTCAGTCGTTGGGTTACGGTTTCGTTCAGTTTCGAAACCATGAGCAGGCTCTCGCCACTCTGCGCTACCTTAACAACAACCCTGACATCTTTGGTCCTCACAAGGTACACTTTTTCTACATTTTATCTATTATCTGTCTGATTCAACTTTATTCTGACCGTATTCTTGGGTAACTTTTAATTAACTTTTTCTTCTTCATGTTACCTTTCCCAGGAGCATCTCAATGCACTATACAATTACATTTCGAAAGGATGTCACCAAACAATTTTTGTTGCTCTTTTATTGCAGTAAAAATGTTACGTACTTAGTTTGCTATAATAAAATCATTAACTCAGTAAAACTGCATTTATTAATGTTATTTCTGATCAAACTCAAAAGAAAATTATTTTGAGTCAAAGACAGAGAATGTGTAGATGCCTTTGCATTAATAGTCTGGTCCAACGTATTCTTTTCTTTTGCAGCGACCCATTGTTGAGTTCTCTCTGGAGGATTCCAGGAAGCTCAAACTCAAGGAAATGCAGAAACAGAGAAATAAAGTTTGTGTAGTTATTTGTTTCTTGTAATATTTTGTGAGACTGTTGCAAGTTTTAATCCCTGGAACAATATTGTATTTCTTTTTATCATTAGCATAATTTTCTTAATATTTTTAACTTTTGTTGACAGGACTTCATCCAAAGTCGACCTGTAAAAAGGGAAGTAAAAAAAACCCAAACAGGTTCAGACACCAAAAAAACAAAGAATGATGGAAATAAAGGACAGTCTTCATCACATCTGACAGGAACAGAGAAAGGTAGAAAGGATTTTTCTTAAACCAACATGTTTGAGGTTTTATTTATACTATATGTTGGACTTAAGGGTAAAATATACATGCTCCAATGTTTTACTCTCCTGTAACATCTCATATATAGTCCAATTAAAAGATTTGCAGTGACAAGCTAGTTCAAATAGTTAAATACACATTCTCTCAATTTTAGGGTTTTACATCAACTGCAAGCTGCTCAGGTCCTGTGATTTCAAAACAAAGTCAATCACCATTATGTTTTTGTTTGTGGGTGTATGTTTGATTTTTGTCCAACATGGAGGACTGTTTTCTGCTCTTCTTTACTTTGATCCCTTTTGTCCAAAGGACATTGTTCCAAGCCTTGTAACTCACAAACATGAAATAAGGCCTCACAATATATAGAGGTTATATTGTCATCTCTATGTCAGGGTGTGGAAAATGTATATTGTAAAGGACTGCTTGGAGTGCAATAATTGTTGCTAATATATTCCAAGTGTTGTGAACATGAATAGTAATGAAGGCACAGATGAGGAAGAGGATTTTTAGAATATATTACACTTGACATTGTTATCCCAATTTTTACCAATATTACTGCTATTGTAAGATTTTCTAATATTGTACTTCTAATAGAGCTGCTTGATAACAGAAAAGGCATTATCAAAATTTTGTTGGTCATCACTGTAATCTTGAAATTAGATTCAGATTAATTTAAAACAAGGAGTTGCACGTTGTTTTTTAAGTCAAGGTCAACCCTTTGTTACACTTTGTTTTCATATTTCAAATTATCTGACATTCTCCACCCATTTCCTCATCTTCCATCTTCTTGGAAAAATTTGTTTTGTCACATTTCTTCGAGTTGACGTGAAACGTAAAGCGTCATTGCAGAGCTCGGGACCTCTACTTATTAAAAACCTACAAAAGCTGTTTTATTAGTTTTTTCTGTAATGATTTTTAAAAGCTGGGACTTTTAAATTTAGCTTTAAAACTGTGGGGGGTTTTTTGTTTTGTGAAATTTGTAATAGAAAATAACTTTAAACTTCGCTTGAGGCAATTGATTAGATATTGTTAGAATTTGGTTTCTGCTGCTATTATTGTTTTCTCTTTTATCTTCAACAGACACCAGTGAAGGACAGAAGCAAAACTTTTCAGGTTTTCTGACCAAACCTGAAATTGAACATGTTGATTTACAAAATGGAAAGAAACGAAAGAAGGTTTTGCCTTTTCCTTCCCATCGGGGACCTAAGATCAGGTATTGTTCCATCAGCACTCCTCTGTCTGCTTCATTTTGTCAATTTGAACAGGAAATTTGAAGCTGCGGATGTAGAAAACTTATGTTTGATATCTCAGGGAACATGTTTTTGTCAGTTCATTTAACTCTTGTCCTTTTGCAGAATGCGTGACAAAGACAAGCAGCAGGTTCCACCTCCCAAGAAAGCAAAGCCTGGATCTAAAAGGAACAAGCGCCCAACACAACAATTTGAAAAACCTAATCAGGCCAAAAAACAGGTTTGGAAATATTGTCGCAGTTGTTCTTCTTTGTTGTCTGAGAAATCACAAGTGGTGTTTTTTTTTTTGGAAACTTTTAATAAGTGATCATTTTGACAACTAATAAGCAAATGTAAAATATTTTATCTGGTTATCTCTAATATTGTACTTATCTAAAGTGTATTTCCCCTTACAGAATTATGCTGTTTTTGCTTTTTTGACATATTTAAATATGTTGGGTCATCAAAGAAGTTATAACATTTGATAAAAAAAATAACCTGAGCAAAAACAAAAAGTAGTTTTCAAACAATTATTTTAAACATCATGGGAAAAAAAACATTTCAAACCAATATGTGCAATAGCAGCTGCAGTTGTTAAATTGTGAAAAAACTGATAAAAGTTTTTTTTTTTTTTTTTTTTTTTTAGAATGGAAAGCTCAATTTAACAAGTGTTTAGGGAGCAAACACTTCTTCATATTTTTTACTCACTTTATTGTTATCTAATATTAAAATTTGTTTGATCTGAAACATTCAAGTATGACTGAAAAACAAAAACAAGGCAAAAGAGGGCGAAGACCTTTTAATAGCTTGGTATTTTGAGATGTTGATGGATACCTTTTGAATTATCAGAAGACTACTCAATCACCAATATTTGACAGAGTTATTAAAGGGTTTAAATACAAAGACGTATGTTCATTTTCAGCTCGTGTTTATGCTTGACAATAGAACAGCAGGTAAAAATGGTTTGTCTTGCGTCCTGTTGAGTCTAATGTCACTTTTTTTTGGCGTTTTTGTTTTCAAAAGTTTAAGACTGCTAAGAAGCAGTTCAAGAGGAACGATGGGGACCGTTTTGATTCCTTGGTGGAGCAGTACAAGAGGAAACTCATGGGCGGCGGCGACAAGAATGCCTCCATCAAAAGAAGCAAGTGGTTTGATAGTTAAATCCATGACCATGTAAGAAAAGAAGAGATGATTGAGAAATCCATGGCTTACAAAATACTGTCTAGTGGGATTTCTGAGTAGATACTTTTTTTATGAACTGTGCTAAACTGTACAGTTTATTTGCTCTGTTTATGACACGGTTGTTGTCAAAGTAAATTTGAAGTTTTGTCGTCTTTGTTCTGGTTTCTGCATATGTCTTTTAAAAAATATTTTTTAAAATGTAGTCTTTTTCTGCACATCATTTCTTTATGTGATTTTTATTCTTATTTTTCCTTATTTTTTACAATGTCTGGTTATATTTGAATTCTTTTACTCATTTAAATACATGCAACTTAGGTACACGTAAAATATTTTTTTCACTTCATGACTTTCCAGCTCATTTGTACATATAACACAACACTGACAAATAGGAAAAAGTTGAATATTTATTTAGTTTTATTCAAAACATTAAAACTTCACTCATTGTACAAAATTATTCAAGATATTTCCTGTTGCTATTTACCCATTTTGCAGCAGCTGTTGATATTGCACAAAAATAAAAGTTCCCACTTACTATGTGCCTTTGGTTCTCAAACAAACCTGTTGGCTTCAGGGGTTTCCCGGAGTGACAGTACATCTCATGTCTGGTTACAGTTATCAAAACTGCAGATTCAGCATCAGGGTTAGACCAATCACTCTCACTGAGAGCTTGTTATTGGCGCAACACTCTTTCCATATAACATATATCGAGATATGCACGAAGTAAAGATTAAATAGGTTAAAAATACAAAAAAAATAAAATAAAATACAAGAAATACATATGTATTTGTTATAAAATAAGTGCATTTATAAAGGAAATTATTGAAAATGTATTGCACAGTTTTGACCTCAATAACAGTGCTAGCACAGATTTCAATCTTTGGCTTCAATCGGTTTTTCAGCAAGATGCAATTCCATGAATTTGGTTCTGGAGCAGTTTGAGGATCTCCCTCACTCCATTAAGAGCTGCCAAGCTGACGGCTTCAACATGGCGTTCTGGGTCCTGTTCCCATTCGTTCTGCAGTTGCTGCAGGTGCACTGGAAGTGTGAGCTTTGGGTTTCTTTCTGTGCAGTTCATCAGTTTGCGGTTGATGGCGTTGGTCAGTCTGGAGATGTCAGTTTTGACCTGGGCAACATTCAGTAGATTTTCAGAGATCAGATTGTTGTAACCGTTCATAGCTGCCACTATGGAGGAAAATCCTTCCAGTTCTTCAGGAGGATTGACTCCCAAGCTGGGAAGAGCCTGTAAAATGACAACATATTTGTAGTCACAAACCAGCTAATATATTCAAACTTCAAGCTGCACTTATTTTAATTTCATAAACGGAGCTCTGAAACATACCTGGAAAGCGTTCAGCCTAACCATAAGTGTTTTTATCATCGGCTCAATAGTGCTCTTGGCGTCTGGAAGAGGGCTTCCTGTACCCACACTTAGAACATGGAACAAGAAAAACAGGGCCACTGGTGTCGAGTCCATGGTGATTGTGCTTTTCTGGATACAGAAGAACATGTTCCTAGAATATGAATTAGGAAAAAAAAGTCAAAACCAGTGAGAAACATTACTCAGAATATAGCTTTTTTTATTTATATTTGTTAATGCTTTTAGAACAATCAGATGCATGCAGTTCAGTTGAGTCACCTTGTAATTTCAGTTTCAATACATTTTGTACCAGCAAATATTTGTAATATGAAGAACTCTTGTCCTCAGTGTGCCATTATCAAAGTTCACTGACTTTAGCTAACAAAGTTTGTTTTGTTTCTCTCTGTACTTTTAATTTTGTAGTCAAAGTACTAGAAAGTATGATTAGATCAGGTAGGAAAAAGGTTGAAAAAACAATATTGTGACAACATGCTTCTTATAAAATGTCAATTCAATAAGCTTCTCAAAATCACATAAAGTTAACTGATAAGTACAACTATATAATGAACAAGTTTGATAGTGAACACAGAGTGAAAAACACCTCAACATAGTAAATAAGAAATTTAAACAGAAGCAGAAAGAGTAGATCTTACCTCGCTTGGCGTTTGAATGGGTGACACCGTTTTCCTTCATCAGGGTACCTTATATTAGAGGGCTGTTGAGTCATCTCTTACTCACCTCTTTTCGACCCCCACCCCCCATCCCACTTACTCACTTCTGCCCATCACCTTATCCTGCATGCTTTATGGCGCTGCTGCAGACAGTTCATTTAAAAAGTAAAAGTTGTGTTCCAAATGGCATCAGCATTCTTAACTCAGAAAACTGACAAATCCACAGACATTCACTTAAACTTGTCTATTTTTCCTGAAACTTGCTTTTGTGGTAGGTTTTGTTTCATACTGTAATTTAGTCAGATACCTTTTCACTCTGGTGAACAACAGACCTAATTCTTTATTCTAACAGACTGAATGATGATTATTGGCATGTTTTACTCCATTTGCAAGAACAAAACAGGAGATTTTGTATATATTTTTGCGTATGTGGTGGGTGGCGGAGGATCAGAAAAAGCAACTTGCCCATGGCATCACCTATGCAAGAACTGCCACTGTGTCTTATGTTGTATAAATACATTACTTTTTAAAAATAAGATATGATATGAAAAACCCAGCACCACTTAGGTTTAATACTATTGAAATTGAAAACACTTAACATGACTTAATACTGATGTATGACTATTGATGGAGTTGTAATTTTCAACAATATGTAATACATTAGTGTGCATGATGAATTGGAAATCATTTTAAAAGAAACACTGAATTTCTAAAGGTTCAGTAGATTGCTTAATATAGTTGTCACTATCTTCACTGTATGATTAACTACAGTCGTGTTGAATTTAGACACATTCTGAGTGTTTTTTGAAAGCAACTCTAATTCAGTTTTTAGAGTTTATAGGGTGTATAGTCTGCAAAGCTGCTGGGGGTAGAAGGGGGAGGGGAGATCCACAAACGGACCTGCTTTTAGGTGCAACAGAAAAACTATTATGCCTATTTACAAGTGAAATAGTTTGTATCATGTTGAACAATGGAATGGCGCTAACATTTGTTTGATTTTTCATTAAAGAGAAACATTTCTCATACCAGCTCTCTTGAGCTTTCAACTCTTTGTAGAGCATGTTTCATCACATGTGAAAATTCGTTTCCTGACATCTGGAATGAGTAAAAGCAGTCTGCTCTGGCTTTTTCCACCATGTGACGTCAAAATGGCGTCAAAATCAGATGTGCCTCATCAATATCTCAAACATCAGTGTAAAGGAAACTTTTATAATGCGTGCAGTCAACTTTAAGGAATTAGACAAAATGCAATGTACCATTAACTGAGGGGAAAATGTAAAGGGCAGGACAGTTAATGACACACTGCCATTCTGACTGAAATAGAAAACAAATAATTTTCAACCATAGTTTATGTTCAAGAAAACTTTTTGGTAGTGAGAAACAGCTTAATAGTAGGAATGTCATGGAAGCAAAATTTGAAACCTCATAATACTAAGAAAAATACATAAAAGCATTTTCAACACTGAGGACATTTTTTATGGCACAGGGCTTTTTCTACTAAAAGTAAGATGAATCTAAATACGACTGACAGAATCTGTATATTTTTCACTGTCTTAATTAACCCAAACCAATAATTAATAGAAAAGTCTCCATTGGATTCAGTTGCACAATTTAAGAAATGCATCACATTTTGTTTTTGTGGGCAAATGGTCATTTGGAAAAGTTGCTGTGGGTTCAGACTGACTTATGTCACCTTATGATGTCAGGGGTTTATTTTTATTTTGCCTCCCCAAGTCAGTACCACCTTTGATGCAATTTTTTGGGGTAAGTTTATATCAGCTTTACACCGAACAAGATTTTTGCTCTTTCTCCTTTGTAGAATTGTGTCAAATCGGATGGGAAGCGTTAGTGAACAAAAACTTCCAAATTATGCAATTGGAATGTGCTTTGATCTAAAACTTTCCATTACACTCCTGGCTACATAGTTAGGATTATTGTCCAGCTGGAAGGTGAACCTCTATGCCTGTCTCAAGTATTTTCCACCCTTTAAGAAGATTTCTTCAGGGATTGCCCTGGTTCATAATTTTTAATCAGTTTCAACCAACTTCCCTTTACCTGCCGAAGAAAGCCGTCACCACAGAATCAAGATTCCACAGCCATGTTTTATGGGAGGGATTTCTTTTTTTCTAAAATGCAGTACATGTTTATGCTCAGTTTCTTTTACTCAGACACCCCTTCTTTGAAGTTGGTGAAATGACCGAACTTTACCAAATGTAGAAACGTTTATGTGGATTAAATGCCCGTACAAGTTGAGTTTCAGTATAGACATAACTGGCACAAAGATTTAGCAACACTGAGGAACCAAATTTTGTGAAAAACAAAATTTGCCTTTGCCAAAACTTGTACATTTATTTCATATTAATGACTGCCTTTGTGACCATTGCTTCCAAAAAGAATACTAAAGATAAAACGATATTTTTTCTTTGTCCAAAAGTTTCTTCTCATCAGCTTCTCCTGCGTTGGAGAAGAAAACTCTTAAGTCAACTCATATTCCTGCCAGTCAAGAAGTCTGTCAAGTAGAACAGGAATGCACTCAAAGGCTTCATTATTATTTTATGGCCAAAGTGTGTCACATGGCTTATTGGACCACATGAGTCACACCAAGTATAACGTGTTTCTTTTCACAAACTCTGCACACCCCTTAAGATGATCAATGTTGGGGGAAATTGTGAAATTTTGTTACCAGTAAATGACATAAAAACTCTACAGACTTCAAGGTGGATCAAGCTCTTCTGATCCATTGCGGGCCGCTGACTGAGCCGTTACAGGCCCGACACAACATCAGCTCACTTGTCCACATGCAGCACTGAATCCTGGAATATCATTTAATAGGATTTGCTTCAGTGAGTCACAGGAATGATGGGAATTCAAATTCACTTTTCTTCCATCTGCTGCCATTCAAAACAGCACTGGTGAATTTCTGGACTTCCAGACAATTGAATGACGTTTAAATGTGAAAATCTGGACTGAGCAAACCTGAGTCAGCAGTCGGTGTGCTGAAAAGCAGACAGAGTTTGAGATTAACAAAAGCTCAGATTTTATGCAGCTGTAAAGGCTGTTTTGTGAGAGAAATCAGCAATGATGATCTATTAAATAATTTGTGAGTAGAAGGATTAAACCACGACCGTCAAATGTGCAATTCATAGTGTGATATGGTATGCAATGTCTAAAGTAATTTAAGGTTTACTGACGATGTATGGTGTTTTGCATCAGGTTATCTGTAGATGTTACATAATATATTCAAAATACTTTTGAGAATGTTTCTTTAAAGCTGAAACTTTTATTATTCTTCCCAAGTTGGTGATTCACTGAAATGCCTAATAAATTTCTAATTTTTTGGGACATTTTAGTTGAAACTTTATTAAAAGAAAAAAATAAACTTTAAAGACACTCTTCAGTTTGGAGATTATTGAGCAGATTATCACATTCAGATCCAGAAAGGAAACAAAGTTGCTGAAAGAACAGAAAAATAAAGAATTGATTTGTTTTATGATGCATGACTGGGCAACACAGAGATAAACAGGACAAACAACAATCTTATTCCTAAGGTGAATTTATAGAGACCAATCACCCCAACAGTCATGTTTTTGGACAGTGTAAGGAAGACTGAGATACCGGAGAGAACATGCAAACTCCATGCAGAAAGAGCCCAGGACCTTCTTGCTGCAAGGCAACTGTGGCACCAACAGCATCACTGTGCAGCTCTGTTTACAATCTTATAAAAATGTTTAATATAAAAGGACTTTCTCTTGTGAGTATATGCCGTGTGGTTTTCTAAAGGATGGATGGATGCTACCCACCAAAACATCCAAGAACAAGAGGAAGCCGACATCATCGGATGCGACAGCTGCACTTCTGTACATTATTTTACTATGAAACCCATAAAAGCATAAGTGTGAGCTTAAAAAATTGCTGTTGGTAGTTTTAGGAGATAATGGCAGCATGTCTGTGGAACAGAAAATGGTTGGCCAAAATAAGTTTTTAACCAGACTGGGCTCATGATGCTTAAAGTCTACCCAGGTTTTGTTTATGAGCCCTGTCTGGAAACACGGATTGAATAATTGGATGTACTCACATCACTGTGATTTGTATGTACCGTTCAAGGTTTGAAGACAAGTCAAACTTGGTAGTTTTAGGAGTTAATGGTAGAAAGACTGTGGAAAAGACATGAAGACATTTAAATCAGTTTTTAAACTATTTTGGCACATAAATGTGTGGGAAGCCAGCTAAAGTAGCCGCTTTGACCCAATCAGGTTCAACTGCTTGTTGAGTATAAACTGATGCAAATTAAACTTGTATCAGAATATCCAAAGTCCTCTCCACCTGTCCATATTGCATATTGTTTTGGAAAGACAGATGAAAAGTATGCTGATCTGTGAAGCGCTTCTGAAATCTGAACTCTTATTTTTTTTTCTCTACAGGTTTTTTTTATTGATCACATTACTGTACCAATCTGTTTTCGCTTCTCTCACAAATTCACTTTTAAGATCCACATCTCGCATATCTATCTGCAATTCCTTGTGTTCCTACTCTGTCTCTTTGTGTTTGTTCACAAGAAGAAAATGACAAGCTTCAACATCCTCATGACTTGTTGATATCAAGCAAGATGAAGACTGAGTACTTGTGAAGATACTTAAACCCACAGTCAGGTGGAGAAAAAGGGACAAAGATGGACACAAACAAATGTGATGTGATGATGCACACCAGATATGTTCTTCATAACAGATGTACCACAACAGCAGAATTCCACCAACCATTGCTTCCAACAACTTGCGTCATATATAAAGCATTTTGCCATGATGGTAAGTTCACGGTTTTAACTAAGCTCATTAGTTTTACTATTTAAACACGTCTCTTCTTTTTTTTCCGACCATTACCTTTCTACTTTGTTTTTAATGTTCTGGTTTATGGCCCAGCTTAGTCACACCATTTTGGTACAGTTTAGGTGAACCAGGAAAGGCAATTGCTGTGATCACGACCAGTGGTGTTTTTTCTGACTCAAATCCAACATTAAAAAAAAAGGACAACAAAAAAACTGTTACCTAAAAATAAATATTTACAAGTTTTACTGCAGACTACTAGGAGTTGTTTGTGGCATAAAGTAGACCTAACTCTAAAATAATAAACTTTTACATTGGGCTTTTTTGTGTGGATTTAGGTTGTTATGATCTGAGCATGCTTTTTCCACTTTTTTTGCAACAGATGTTTTCTTTATATTTGAAGAATTAAAGATGGCAGTACCAGTTCTCTTCTGCAAAGCATTTCTAAAAAATACTAGATCAACAAACTGTCTATTTTGATCAAGTGAGTACTTTGGTGTACATATCCTAAAAGAGCTGCCTCACTCTGTCGTTGAGGGCCGGTGTTTGGCAACTTTTACTGTAGATGCCCCTGGTTCAACACACCTGAGTCAAAAGGCTGAGGTACCATCACAGCATGCAGTCAGATCCTACAAAGTCTTGCTAGTGGCCAAATTATCTGAAATAGGTGTGTGCCAGAGACACACCTAAATATTGAATGACACCTCAAAATGAAAATACCATTGCAATTTTAAGAAAAGTAAGCAAAACTTTTATCTGTATAAGTACAGCATTCATCAGCTGATACCATTTATTATAGACACGTTGCATCTTATTTACATCCGGAAATTTTGCGAATGCACTGGAGTGCAAAAACACTATTCTGTTACACAACATACCCGCGCAGCAGCAGTAGAACGATTCTATTCACAACATGAAGGATTCAAGGATTATTATCATATAATTTTGCTGTTTTTTGCTTAAGGTTCAAAATTTGAACTTGGGTCCCAGATGAAGAAGTCTAATAGATAAATAATTGAGTATAGTTTACATGCATGCTTTATATGTGTGTAAATAAATAAATAAAAAGTATGTAGCTGATGGAACCTAGAGATTTTAGTGCAGTGCGTCACAGCAAAGGGAAAAATAACACAGAAAAACCTTTGAAGAACAGCTCAGAACCGCTCATATTCTTTTTTTCTCGCTCTCTGTATCAGCTATGCTGCACACCGAGTCATTGCACAGACACAGACTGACAACAATGCCACTAGCATATCAGGATTCAACATTAAAAAACACGCAAACATTTCCCACAGAAAGAACAGAACATTCTGTCCATTACAGCAACATATTTTTAGGCATGATGTTTTTTTGGGATTATTAATAGGTGATTGAACACAGTGGTGGTAAATTAGCTCATTTAAAAACCTGCGTATGTCAGAGAGTTTGTGTGTGGGTTGCCTTTTTTTTTTAAATGAACCTGAACACACACATTCACAGCACATCCACATGTAAAGGTTGTCACAGCCAAGCTAACATAATTGACCTATTTCCCTCACCCTCACTATTTGTTTAATGAAAACTTTTCCCTGATCTGTGTAAAGAGATCAGGGACCTTGTTATATAGTTGTCGTAGTGTTGGCAATTAGCTGCAGTGCAGTTTTCTGCTAATATGTATATTACACATACATATATTCTAATATTCTGTTGGGAATTTCTTTACCCAGGCTATTTTCATTGGAGTGATCGTCTCAAATAACAAAGAAAACCGAGTTGAAATCAACAATCCAATTTACTAAAGCATAAGTAAGTAATGTATTGAATCATCAGAGAAATAGCTCACCATTTCAGCGCTGGACCATTGCTTGCTTAAGGGAGCAATCACAAAGTGACCCCAGATATTAGCTTCCTATTTCTTTTTGCTCCCAGATAAGCTATGCCCTAATATGAGTGTTCCCATGTGAGATCATTTCCTTAATACTATGTGTGTATGTTTATGCATTGATAACAAGAAAGACTTTCAAAATAAGAACACAACACATCATATCAATAAAAAGTAGTTCTGAGTAAAATAACAAAAACTTAAGAAAGTAAAAACATTAACATGCAAACACAAAGTTTTGTCTAACATGGACCATCATTTTACATGGGTCGGTCCTGTGAATCCACCGCTACCCCAAAACAGGCTTCTGCTCAATCTTGTGTAGGTAGCGAAAATATTGTAGAGATAGTAAAATAGGTAGTACATGGCAGTAAATTCAAATCTAGGATTCCTGCATTAGCAGGTGCCAGAGAACCTCACCTCTGAGTGCTGGTATTGGTTTCAGTAAGGTGTGCCGCCTGTCGCGTTGCTGGTAATGCTGGTTTGTCGCTGAGGTGTGATGGCAATATTTGTGCTCGTAGCAAAACTTGAGCTTGCAGTGGCATTGCTCTGCCCTAGTGAAAAAAATATATATATCAGTATATTTCAAATATACTTACATTTGCATAAGTACATTTTAAGTACACTAAGTATTAAGTGTACTACATATAAATATATACGAATTATACTAACAACATGTTTCTACCAATTTTGATATGACTTTAAACACACTTAAATATATTTGTGCCACAATATGCTTTTAAGAAATATATTAAATATATACTTTAAGTGAACAAAATGTGTATTTGCCCAAGTGTACCAATGAAACAATATGCTTTTATATATATTTTGTGTATATTTTAAAACTTATGCTCAAAATAGAATTTTTTAAAATTCACTTAAAGCTTACCTTAAAAGTAAACTACGTTTTAGGCTAATGAAGTATGCCTTCTTAGGAGCCTTAATAATCTTTTACTATTTTGTTAAAATGGAAAGAACGAAGGTGTATTTGGGGCAGACGGAGACCAGAGACTGCGTGAACTCCCTCCTCCGGAAGTAAGGATACGCTGCATGGATTTCAAACTGAAGTTGTGCGACGTCATGTGAAAGGGCTTCTTCCTCAGACCCCAACGCTGGCATGAAGGAGCAACCTAAATCCACAAAAAAAAGTCTAGTATAAAAGCTTACTGTGTTTGAATTAGGTCTACTTCATGTCACAAACTATTCTTGTCGTCTGCAACACGCCTTTGTTTTATTTTCAGGTGACATTGCTGTATTATTTTTTAATTTTGGTTTAGAGCCAGGAAAAAAATAATGTTTTTCGTGGCCACTGCAAGAGACTTTCCTGGTTTGATCCGCAAACACTCTGAAGGACAAGCACAGATTCTGAGGGTCTCCATAGGTAGAAGTCATGTAAAAGAATTTGACATATAATTCTGTACCAAAACGGTGTGACTAAGCTATGTAGCACCAGCTGAGCCATAAACTAGAACATTAAAAACAAAGTAAAAACTTGATGGTTGGAAAAAAGGAAGAGTGTTTAAACCGTAAAACTAATGAGCTTAGTTAAAAACTTGAACTTACCATCATGGCAAAAGCTTTATTTAAGACAGGTTGTTGGAAGCAATGTTTGGAAGAATCTGGCTGTCATGGTATCTCTCTTATGAAGAACATGTGCCTCATCGCATCATAATTGTCTCAAGAATGGGCGTGGTAGGCAGTCACCACAGCAAAGCGCAGTTAAAGTCCTTCCATATTGTTGGCATATGAATGTTGAAACACTGTTAAGATGCCATGTTCACCAGACTAGGTCTTTCTGCCCTCCAACTCTCTGAAAAGAGGTTTTTTCTTGTGCTCCAGTTTGAGAAAGATCGAGCTTTTGGCAATATATATATATATATATATATTCTATAGCTGAAGACCAAATTCTCTGGGATGGTTTCTACAGAGCTCCTCATAGGAAGTTTGGATATGTACAGCTGCAGGTGCCCCTGCCTCCAGCTCCTCACTGTACCCAAATATGTTTAATGACTATTTAGTTTTGCATTGTTTTTCTTCTTTAATATATACTGTATTTGTAAAAAGTAACTGCTTTATACCCATATATACATACATGTATATATAACTGTACATGTACCTATATAAGCTCATTACTGTTCTGTCTACTTCTTGAGACTGATTTGAATGTTCTGCTGCTGTGGTGTGCTTGATTGGAAACACCTTACTGTTTACCCCTTAATATTTAATCCTTGTTTTGCACATTGCTTTACTAAACAAATATTGACAAGATACAGTTTGTCCATGAGTCGTTTCCATCTGAAGTTCGCCAAATTTTAAAACTGCCGATGGTTGAGGTGAGATTTTTCTTGACAGTATAACTGCATTTTGAGATTGCCTGGAGACAGAATGGAAACACATGGCTCCAATAAATGATGCGTGAGTTTAGTCTATTTAAGCCAGTATCTGTGTGTTTTTTGCCTTTCTCCCATGGTGTTTATCACTGATGACTACATACCTACAATTACATGATTAAAGCTCTAACCTTTTAGAACCCAAGTCAAATACAGTCGGGAGGCTCTGCCTCTCTCATTCCTCGTTCTAAGAGGTTAGGGTGTCCTGAGCTGTCCTTGTAGTTATGCTGCTATGAGCTTAGGCTCCTTAAACACAAACTAAACACTTGAAAGGTGTGAAAAAGACGAAATACCTTCCATCAGTATCAAGTTTTTTGCTGTCTTAAGCCACCTCAGCTTTTGCCCAAACTTGACAAACCTTGCTTCCTCCAAAGAGACACAGGAACAACTCATCTCAGTGACATCTTTTATTTATCCTTTCTTTTTCTTGTCTTTAGATGAATCTTATTTACAGCACATGAGCAAACATGTGGTCACATGAGTAGTGATTCACATGAGTAGGTCACAGAGTAGCCAGAGAGTAGGTTGAAAACCTACAAATAAATAGGAGAAATATTAATCATAGATTACAATGAGTTAATTTTAACTTTAACTAATTAACTAGTTTCTCAAGTAATGATTTAATAATTTGTAAGTTAACAGTGAATAAATAAACTATATTCCAAACAGTGCAATTCTTTTGTTTCCAAGCACATGAAAAACATTTCATCAAACAAATCTATTTTGGTCTTCTGAATGCAATTTGAATCATATAAACTTTGAATAATGTCCATTCCTACCAGTGGTGTCTTTGAGGAAGCTTTCATTTGAGGTTTTTTGTCTGAAGAGAGATCATTGTGAGCACAGGTGTGCCAAGTTACCTTATAGATTTGGCTGCTGAGCTTGAGAAGTGTAAGGGAAGAGTGCGCTTGATTCTTTGCGAGGTGGGAGCCAGTTGGGTGGAGATGGTGAATACATTCAAAAGTGTACCATTTGCTGTTGTAACTTGACAATCAGGCAGTTAGTGGTGAGAAAATGTCTCAATAGGTCCTTTTGAGAAGCAAAATGTTTGAAGCACTTTGGGACTCTGGTTCACGATTTGTGCCACAGATGAATCATTGAAAGACACAAACTTCCCTTAGGTTACACTGAACAATGCTTGTGAGGTTGCATGAATGAACCCCTCCATCTAGAAGCAGCCAATGGTACAGATGTGCGATATGTGGGGTGGGTTGAGGTACCATTTAAACTTACAGCCAGTGACTCAGAGTTACTCATACCTGTTTAAGTGCTTAAAGGTAAACAGCAACAGTGTCCAATTATTGGGTTTAATGCTATCGAGCACTTGGTTTTGGAAAGTATGAAAGATGGGACTAACTAAGGGGGAAAAGAGAATTTCTGAGAACAGTGGAATTAGCCTTCCCAGATCTTAATAGAAATGACAAAGCCCTGACCTTTATAAAAACAATTAGTGAGTAACAAGTAGAGTGCAATGTGAAAACACCAAATAGGAGTGAATGTGCCCAGCCGGAGTTCAGTGTTTATTGAATGTAGGTTAGAAACTAAGACAAAGGACATTAGACTGATATTTGAACCATGTGAAAATCCACAGTGGCCGGATGGCCCAGACTTTTGTGACACATTAATTTCAGTGAAAGCAGGGTCTATTCCCAAGAAGACAGTTAGTGTACAAAACTCTACCAACCATGACTATTATCAGCAAGAACCATTATTGGTACTCTGCAGTCAGTGGGGTCTATTTAGCCCACCAACATCTTAAAAAAAAAAATCTATAATCTGCTGCTGTCTACAAGATTTACACCCAGGACACCACAGGATGCACTCCCATCAGTTAGCAACGGGACCCCTGTTGACCTGTCTTAGTTGGATGTCAACAAAAGACAGATTGTTCAGTGAATGTTAAAAGAGGAATCAGTTTTGCTTTCAAAAATAATGCTGATACATCCTTATGTGTACTTCCCGCATCAAATGTGTGAAGGATTTGCAAATTTACATTTTGTTAAAGACACCTAACCAGTTTCAAAGACATACCTTCCTGTACCAAAGCCACTGTACAGAGAGATGAAGGACTACTTAATGGACTTGATAGCACAAGGATGGGTGGAGAAGTCCAGTTCCTCCTGTATCAACCTTCCAGACCACTCAGGTCTTCTGGTTCTAGTGTGCTCTGTATCCCCATAACCAAACATGGAGAAGCAGCATTCAGCTTTTATGCCCCACAAATCTGGTCGAACTTCAAAGTTGGAACAAATACTGTGTTCCTTTGAATCTAGACTAAAAACCCATCTGTTTAGAGTTCCTTTTGAAACATCATAAATGATGTATAACAATGGCACTTGACAAACTCTAATGCTTAAACTGTTGACTGTCAATTCAGCACTGTTTTTCTGTATCAGATTGGTATCAGATTTGAAAAGGAAAAATGTGGATCAGTGCATCCCTAGTATTTACCAGTGGTTTGGCTGCTAAGGTTCTGATGTTGAGGACAACATCTGTATTGTGGGGGAGTATGTGATAGGTTGATATATGCAGGCTAGAAGAGTCCATAGTATATACAGTTAAGAAACAATCATTTTTGTTATAATCTCCCTTTTTAAAAACGCTGCTAATGCAGTGTAAAAGGTTTAAGAACATTATTTCCAAAGTTTGTTCTAAAGGTATAAATACTATGGTGCACCTACCTCCAAAGAGTCACTTATCATATATGCAAAGCAGACTGTTCAAAAAAGGGATAGATTAAAATAAAACATATTATCCTCTGCCCCTTTTTGATTATACCACTTTCCTAAACCATTTACATTCAAAATAAAACACAAACACTGACAAATTTCTTATTTCAATAGTGGATAAATAAAGATTTGCAACAATAGCAACTTAAGTTGGATTCCCATATAACAAGAAATGAGTCCTATTCCACAAAAAAAAAAAAGAAAAAAGATTGTAGGACATTTTCACTTATAGGCAACAAGGTTCTGATGTGTTATTCTAAGTGCTTTGATGTGGTTTAGATAAAATTTGTTAAAACTATTGCATTCAGCTTGTTCCAGAAGGGCGTCTTACTCCACTCCACTCCATTCGCTTCTTCCTGCAGTGACTTTCTTCAGAATAGTTGAGAACTTTGATTTGCTGACAGGCTTAATATCTGTTCTTTTTTATTACACTGCATGTACTGATTACTCAGCTTCAGCTACAATGAGAATATTTAGGCTTAAGTTATTTGAGGTGGTGAAAATTAATCTTATCTTTTGATTTTTATAAGAAAATACACAATGTTGCCAAATAAATAGTGCATGCTTTGTTTGCACCAAATTTTTGCAGTTAGGACCCTGAGATTGAAACATTTTGAATATCCATTCAAGTTAAACAAATGTTTGCTTTCCCTGTTATTTTAAGTTGCAGACCAAGGCAACAGAGCAGCAGAAAGAGAAGAATCAAAGCATACAGATCAAAACTTGTTCTACTGGTGGTTAGGGACGGATCAGGACGTGCCTGGCTGTCTGTTTTCTCTCATGTCATCTTGCAAAGTACATTATGGGTCTACCAGATGACGCTTTTTGTGTGACAGGACATGTAAATATATTAAATTACATACACGTCACTGTTCTATGGTGGGGTGTTGCTAGACAAAGCGTCACATTAAGATAAAAATAGCGTGTAGATATCAATTTACTCAAAGAGCTTGAACAAGGCTATGTAAACCTTCTGAATATTTCTGAAATGTTTTGAACTTTTCTATTACCTTTTCTAAATAAAGATGGCTTCACAATACCATCTCATCTCCACAAACGATGACAGACTAAATTATTTGTGTTTTCCGCACTCCTTATTCACCATTTTTTCATCAATTTGTCTGACTTTTTCTAATATTTTTTGTTGCTGAATATTCAGTGCCTTTGTCCCTTAACAGTTGGAACTTTTAGTTGCAATTTCACTCGGCCACAGCCCTCAGAAAAATGGGACTGGAAAATGGCATGCACTGTCCTAGAGCTGCAAAGTGAAGGTAAAACGCTTAAATAATTTCTAATCACAAATATAGTAGGGGTGACTTTCTTCTTACACTTTCTCCTCACATGACTACAATTAAAATAATAATAATAATAATAAACATCACCAGAATTAAGTTCAAGTTTATTTTAAATATTAAATAAAGTCCAGGTTTCTGAAAAATATCAAAACAAACAACAACAACAAAAAACCCAGAAACAAACAAAACAAACAGTCTAATAGTTGTGAATTCGTCAAAACATTTTTCCCTTTTGCACACTCATTTCTCTTATATTGCACAATAGAAGTTGGGATTTTTTCTGTTTCCAAGGAACTGAGCAATGGCAAGGAAATGATCAATTTCCAGGGAAGTGGTTTGTGACGTTGGAAACTTTTTGTTTGATATTATTGACTTTCTCAATGCTGACAATTTTGAACTGTCTAACAATACAAGAGAAATGCTGGCCAGTGGCTTCCAGAACAGTTCCATTTTTCTAATAGCTAACTGTTATGGAAATTTCCACTAGCAACAAAATATTTTTGTAACAGTATAAATATCTTACACTTGAATTGTTCATTTTAATTTTAAAAAACTATAATTGCAACTCTGATGGAATGTTTCATTGAATTTTAATACTGCACACTACTACTGCTGGAATTAATGAACTTTCAAAAATCCTTAGCAATGCTGCCACCTTCTGGACAAGTTATATGATGTCAAACACACTTTTGAAAACACATTCCCAATCTAAGCTGCAGATCAGGAAGTTATTCCTGATTTTTTTAAAAATGTACATCAGAATTATTATTTTAAGAGAATACAAAAACAAAAATCGGGATAATTGTTAGCAGGTTTGTAACTCAGTCCCAAGCAGGACTGTTTTTCTTTGCCAAGTAATGCGGATCAAATTATCCATTCCATAACTACATTAGTAAAGTTTCCGTTCCATTCTACACCTTAGCTGTGCTCAGTAAGGAAAGAAAAAAACTCACACTTTTATAAAAACATGCAAGCACAGTGTGAGCTCAAGCTTCAAAAGCAAAGTTGCATGTAAACTGCTGCTGTCGTAAGGATCCCCTGCAGATGCTTTTTGGGGTAAGGGCTTCCTGGACAGACATCCAACAGCAAGCCCAGACCGCAAAAAGACCTGAAAAGAACATGATTTCCTCTGATGAAATCATAACCACCACCATCATCGACTCATTGGACCAGCGTCTGCAACAAACAAAGTTACAAATTCAGCTTAAAGGTGTAAACTAACAGTATAATGATCAACTCAGTTTTTGTTTCACTTTTTTCTGTATATGTTAAAAAGCATTTATTAATCTCTGTGCATGCAGATTTAGGCAAGTATATGCGACTATTTTATGTAATCTTTTCTGATTTATGAAGATCAACAGAAATTCTTCTTACGTAAAAGACATGCTCATTTGTCATTCCTATTTTGAAGAGTGACCTAAAGTATCAGGGCTCTATTAAGAAATCAGGAAGTCATGGATTGCTAATTAATTTGTTTATTAAATTCTAGAAACAATGATGAACTTGAGCAAAGTGAAGTACACATTAAAACCTTCTTTTAAGATTATAGAGCATAAAAGCCACTATACTTGAAGGTTGCTCTGTATGCATGTTCATATTGGCCTTTATCTACTGTAGTGAGCGAGTTCATTTTTAGTGAGATCATGAGTTCTTCATGGTTCATGTGCTATTATTTACTCATTTATTTGCAGAGATTACATGGAATATGACCATATATTTGGAGAACTGTTCCACACTATGTTTTAGAAAAAATATTAAAAGAATGCATTATAAATATATTCATGTTTAAAACACATTATTGAGTCTAAAATCACAAGGTCTTCTAATAAATGTAGGTTTACACTGTAGTATTCAGGTTTTTACTGGAAAACATTCGACCCTCAGCACACATCCGAAAGGACATGTTTGTCTGTCTGATAAACAGGCAGAAAATACAGCAGAAAACAAGCAGACGTCTCTTGTTTCCTGAAGATTTTTCACCTCCGGTTCAAAAGACATCTTCAGTTCTAAACTTGTAGTAAAGCTCTTGAGATTGACATATGATGGATGATTGAGAATCTACATCAGCATATACTCTCATCAAATCACCACAAATAGAAATCAAGAAAATGAGTGCTAACAAAATATACTAAAAAAATCTTGTGATGTCAATATTATTGTTAAACTTTGCAATGATGATATCAGTCATAATAAATGTTTTCAAAACTACTCTCTTATCTATCATTAATAAGCTTTCAGCTCTTTGTTACTGGGGAACTATTATCTGTGCAAGGTGTGGACATCAACAGTGAATAGTTTCTATCCATCAAATGTAATACATTCACATTAAGGGTGAATTCACATTTGTGTAAAGCCAACAAATACATGGAAAATAGTTCTTTAATAAACCAACTTTGTTCACTATAATATTGTGATGATATGCTTAAAGCGAGTTGTGCAGCTCTAAAGGGAATTACAGCTGCTAACTGTTTGTTATTTTTCAATTGGACACTTTGCCTTTTAGATGACAATAATTAGACGGATTACTTTTTAGAAAAACTTGCTTTGTTTATACTTAAGAGAATTACATGGGAAGTAGTTTTAAAACAATCTACTAAATTGCTTTAGACAATAGCTCTGGAATGCACAAACTGGGAGATGTCTTTCTTTTTGATAGAAGTTACACAAAATGTTGATTCAAGTGATGCTTAAAGGTTTTCTGGATCCCAGATGACAGAACACAATTCTCATTAGGATGATTACTTGGTATAAAATCATGAGGAAATGCAGTTTATCCGAATGCATATGATTTTAAAGTTTAATTCATTTTCCCTAGTGTCCACCTTATATCAGTATCTTGCACAAGTGTTAACATCCTCCATGGCGAAGCAAATTTAGCTCAAAACGTGACGTCTGCAGGTAAGAGCAAAATATAACCTTGTGTTTGGGCCTCTAATTCAACAGAAGTAAAAAATTAGAACAAGGACAATATGTTATTTTTTGCACGGGAGTCTTCTGGACTGTGGACGAGGCTTCAGCCAGTACGGTCAGAATAAAGGCGGACCACACCAGATGAGCTTCACGTGAGCTGTCCGTGGTTCTGAAAGCCTTTTACACACGCGCACACACGCCTACACGCGCACACCAGACCCTGCCGGTAAACGCCCTGAGCACCCCACACCCTCAAGCCCCCCATTCCACCTTCTCTCACGACATTGTGGTTGTGTGTGTGTGTGTGTGTGTGTGTGTGTGTGTGTGTGTAGCTGTGTGTGTGCGTGTGTGTAGCTGTGTGTGTGCGTGTGTGTGTGTGTGTGTGTGTGTGTGTGTGTGTGTGTGTGTGTGTGTAAGACACAAAGCTGTAAGAGTATTTCTTTTTTTCTGCATTCAACATGCATCTCCCCTGGGGTTTTTCTTGTAGAAAGGGGTTGCACTGTCAATTCATCCTGCCTACACCCACGTCACCTGGCCAGAAGCCTCGCTTACTACCCACTGACAAATGTAAATAGTTGAAACAGACACCTGATAAAGTCCCCGACATGAAGGTAATTGTCTGCATGCATATTCAAAGTTCTGAAAAAGACATCATCTCCACTCAACACAGACGGTCTGGTTGTGCGCGTCGGCAAGTCGCCAAGCTGCGAACAACCATGACGCGCACAATCTTGAGCCACAATAGCCGATACTCCGTTCACCATTATACATAAAATCAATCAACAAATTGCTGTCAAAATGCTATCGATCAATTTTAGCAAGCACAAATAGGCTAAAAGCTGTGTAATAGATTTTTATAAGATTGGAGACAAGGGCGAAGGTGGTCGTTACCTCTGTGCGTCTGGATGCGAGAGCTTGGAATAGGTCGGGGCTGTGCAAAGAGAGAGAGGGGGAGAGAGAGAAAGAGAAAAATGATAATGCAAATAAAATACAACGTTATAATATAGCTGGTGGTAGAGAGTAGCGTTATGCAGGGAAAGCAATAAAATACGAGGAAATCACACTTAGGGAGAGAGAGAGAAAGAAAAGAAAAGAAAAAAAACAACAGCCGATGCTGCTATGGTAGTACATCAGATCAAGTCAACAAACAAAAATGCTCACAAAAATAGTAGCTATTCCACAAGCCGTAGTCTCTGGTAGAGGCATCATCCCTTAGATGCGCTGTGGTGGAAAAGGGATATATTTGGAGGAAAAAAAACCCATCCATAAATACACACCTCCTTTACTATCGCTGATGCTCGAAGGATTGGGGCGACGTGATGGCACCGGGATCATTTTCACCTCAGCATTTTCACTTTAACTTCCTATTTTCAAGGCTTTTTTCCTTTTCTTTTCTATTCCGTGTTATATTTTTTTTCGGGAGGAAATATACTTCGATTTTTGCACTCGTTTCCGTCCTTTCTGTAGGAAATACTGCAAAAGCTCCAAATGGAAGCCACTCAATTCCTCCAGTCTGCGATTGACCCGCATTGACGTCATTGCGTCATTAGGTCTCCCCTGGAAACACGGGGCTCCCAAAAATAGCAACACATTAATTCAAGCCTGCGCTGGGGTTGGCTTGGCGGGGGCGACTATTTGTATCAATCCATAACCCCACCTCTGATTCTAAGCAATAATACAGTCCTCCCTCTCGCTGCTTCACTCTCAAGGACGAGCCGATCACGACTCACGGCTATTTTTGGAAAGTGAGAGAGAGGCGGAGAGGGAGGGAGAACGAGAGAGGTGGGTGTGATGAGAGACGCCCGCACCTCTGCTCCTCTCACTGTAGGCTGGCTGGGAAACAGAAACAGCACCACTGGGATAAAAATAGCATAGATCGGTCAGCCAGCAGTGGGGCTGTGGGAGGGGAGGCTAAACCGTAAAAACGACAACCATAGAAAAAATTAAAGAAGAGGTCTGCAGCAGACCATATCCTCATTTGCATTGTTATTATTAATAACAACAACAACAACAACAATAGCAATATAATAATAATAATAAAATAATAATAATAATAATAATAATAATAATAATAATAATAATAATAATAATAATAAATAAATATTATTTGCTTTTATTTTTTGCTACCACAGTGGGTCATTTTATTCAACATCTCACTCAACAGATAGATATATTCACGTCCCATAAAACAATGTTTCTCAACTGGTCAGATTTTTGGACCCACCATTTTAACATTTTAACTTAACCAAAAGACAGGAGGTTTATAATATGTTCATTGTCTTTT
>CAEFZX010020724.1:0-34737 GCA_903066825.1 Alfaro cultratus
TATATATATTTGGTTGTGATATTTATTGTAAAATATGTGCACTATCAACATAATCATAATCTGTGTCATCACCATCATCATCAACATCCTCATCATCATTATCATCATCATCATCATCATCATCATCATCATCATCTTCAACATGATCATCATTCACAGGTAAGATTTGTTAAGATACCTCTTTGTGCAATCTTTACATAGTCAAGCTCAAATTGATTCAGATTTAGATTTGAAATTATTTTCATTAAACCAAGTAAACCATGTCAAAACAGATTACCACAGACAGACAGACAGACAGATAGAAGTGTATATTCTAAAAAACATAACCCCAGGCAATCTCAACATAAGCTTATTTCACAGTTGTTGATCCATTTCAGCCAGGAACCTCAGAAATTCAATACAATGTTAAAGTTTAGTATGTTTTCTGAGTTTGGTGTTATAGAGCTGAAGGTTTATGAAGTCTGACCTTTTTATTAGCACCTCCACTCTTTAGACAATTCGTTCTCCATAGCTTCCATGAAACTACTGTAAGTAAAGTATTACAAGAAACCAGGTGTAAAATCTGATAGAGGTCAAAGGGTTTCCAGGAGTGTAGCTCTGTGCGATGGAGGATGTAAGTCATAAATCAATATTTTAATATATTTCTATCTCAAAGCCACAGAAGGGTTTCTGGTAGAGCACATTGTTGTATGTATATATATATATATATATATATATATATATATATATATGTATATTTTGTAGACTAACACTGATCGTCACACTGTTGTGAAACCAGTATAAAGTATAAACATGTTTGGTCTAAATCTACGTCCTCACAAGCCTCTGAATCCCTTTATGTGTTTCACCCAGCTGATGTTCATGTGAAAAGCTGACACCTGTCTCCCTCTGTTAGGGAGGAATGTACGTCTTCCAGCTGTTTGATGCATATGCAGCCAGCGGGATGTGTTTGCTGTTTGTGGCAATATTTGAGTCCATATGTATCGGCTGGGTGTATGGTAAGATGAGATTTTAAAGCTAAAATACAACTGCTTTTTTATTTGTATTACCACTGACTCATGTTGCTGAGTTTGGGTTTTTGATGGTTGTTACAGACTTGAGCAAAGCAAGTTTCACTCTCCTTACTGGAAGAATATTGTTTTTCTGCCCTCTGCTGGATAATGCACAGAAACACATGCAGCATTTATTTATTATGATAAAATTATAAATCAGGTTATTAGGATGTAAGAAAAATAAAAAAATTTATATTGACTTGTTCTTAAAGTGTGTCTTTTATAAAGTTATCTAATACTGAATGGACATTATGTAATGACTAAAAAGAAAGTATGCATGCAGAAATTCTTTGGTACATGAACATTATTGTTGGCTTGTATAATTCATGACAAAAATTCAGCTAAATAGTCTGCTGTTACACAAAACGCCTCTGGCTCTCTTGATGTTAACTTTCAAAAAACATTTGTTCACATCACGTCAGAAACGTAACCTTACACAACTTTGAGCTGTCAAGAGGCATCAATCATGTCGTTATTTTGATGATGCATGCAGAATCTCCTGAGTGAGACTTGTTTTCTTGCAGGAGGCGACAGATTCTACCTAAATATTGAGGACATGATTGGATACAAACCTTTCGTCTTGATCAAATGGTGCTGGATGATCCTGACCCCGGGCATCTGTGCTGTGAGTAAGCGCATGAATAAGAGCAGACAACACATAGATGAGCACACAAGTGGCAAGCGACAAACTAATTCAAATGACTTAGATTTGCTTTTTCAGAGCTTGGTTTGCATGTAGTATTAGTTTCAAAAGGCATACAGTTATTTTTAAAATAAAAATGATAATCAAATTTAAAAAGATAAATACACCAGTAGCTTCCAAAAAGTGCTTAAAAATATTTAAACAGTTTGCAATTTGTCTATTATTATCAATAGTGCAATATTTTGACTGATCCCTTAATTTGTGAATTTATTAAATAAACATATGTAACATTTTTAAATCTACTGTTATATCTAGCTTGTTTTATCCAGTAACTTCTGTGCCCCCTTTTTTCTGCTTTTCTCCTATTAATCTAAAACCAAATCCACCAGTGACTAACCAAGAACTACGTGTGCTATTACATTAAAAGTATATAAACCCAGAAGGCAGTTCCTTGTTATTTAAAACCATGTTTTCACCATGATTTGTAAAAAAATTTGTTTCTTTTTGATGCAGGGAATTTTCCTGTTCTTCCTGATTAAATACAAGCCTTTGAAGTACAACAACGTGTACATCTATCCTGACTGGGGCTACGGTATCGGCTGGTTCATGGCTATGTCCTCCATGGTGTGTATCCCATTGGGCATTATCTGGATGATCTGGAAAACTCCTGGGACCTTTTCTGAGGTAAAGAAATCTTACCAAGAAAGGACAATCACTGTTGTTCTTAATTATTATTACATTTGTCACGTTGACCCTATTTATTGGCACCGCTGATGGAGATGTGTAAAACCCCTAAAATGAAATAATATTTTATTGCAATAACTGTTTATAATAAAATCACTTATAGCACTGCTGTTGTTACACATGGTGTTGATACTTCATAAAACCTTTTACGGCCAATGGACTTTGCTTTTTCCTGTAACATCTCACACTATAAGGCTGGAGATAAGGGATCTGTGATATTTTATTTTTTAACAATCTCTTTAGAGTTGTCCATTGTTACATGTCCTCTACAGTACAATCTTCAGCTCTTCGAACAAATTTTGGTTTTCATAGGAGATTAGTCAGAGGACTAAGATTGTTTTGATAGACTGATGTTAGAACATCAAAATAATATTCCAAAACGTTTTTGGCAGATTATTCTGAACAGCTGGTTGGCATATAGACGGGGCCTAATGACTCTTTTGGAGACTTGATGATACTGTACTCTGACTGTGAGCTTTGGTGACGTTTTTGTTACCTATCTACTAACATCCTGCTCATTGAGCATAGGAAAAACATACTTGGATTCTCTTCTAGTTTAATAGTCAGTGGCTTAGAGTGGATTTTTGTTTCATCTCATATTTACACTATATGAAATGTCCCTGGAAGATTTGTTTAACTTAAAAAAGCAAATAAGTGAAAGTCTTCCATCCTGAATAAATGTACTCTAAAAGGGGATGGATTTTTCTTATTTTTTATGTGGAAAATCTTGCTACTACAATAAAAGATTAATTTATTAAGGCAAATTCATAGATATTTGCCTTACCTAGATGGCTTCCAATACTTTGACTATGTCATATAAATTTCTAATTTTTTCACAAGGTGCTTTTCTTAATAAGTATATAAATTTGTGTCGGAATAACAGCTAAACATGTTGTTCTATCAAAGTTAAATAGGTACTGTGATCTATTATAATCAAAGCACTTTAAGGGTGTATTCACACCAGTCCCGGTTAGTCCTCTTTAATCGAACTTTAGTGTGTTTGCCTTGAGTGTCTGGTTTGCTTGGGGAGATGTATGTATAATTCAATTCCGGCGTGGACCAAAAAAGCAAACTCTGGTCCACCTAAAAGCCTAGGAATCAGTTTGGTTGCACATGCATGTCAATGCCAAGCAGACTTGAGATCCTTCCAAAAGCAGGAAGTGGACTAGAATGCAGGGAATTCTGGGTAAATACAACCAAAACAAATGGAAGAATATAATGCAAGAGAGAGAAATGGCTTGTGGTCTTTTATCACAGACAAAAGAGAAGTCCTACATCCTCTAAAATCTGAAACGACTCCATTTTAATGTAAATATTTTGTTTACATTACATCTTCTTCTGAGGTTTTTGTGTCATTTCCTTCAGTAGTCCTTGGTGCAGCGCCACCTCAGTCGAAGGGGAAGTACAAGTTTTTCAATTACTCTGGATTGTTTGACACATTCCATGGTGACAGCAAACTGCACCAGCAAAACATTTTATGAAATAAATGTTGCAATATTGGTTCATGATCAAACCAAGTCTATTGATTAGCTCAACAGACTTCCACACTTCTGCAGCATCTGTGAGTCAAACATAGGCATTCTTGGAGTAAAGTTCAAAAGCTGCCATGTCATTAAGCTGGGTGTGAAAATCCTAAAAAATACCCTAAAAGTCCAGAGGAACTCCTATATAGTTGTAACTTCCATCAGAGCAACACTTTATGCCGTGATCATTGTGGTGTATAAAGTTAACACGTCTATTCTTTCTTTCTGATTCTTTGCAGAGAATGAAGAAGCTGACCACTCCCAGCCCTGACCTAAAAATGAGAGGGAAACTTGCTGCCCTCAGTCCTTACGCTGTCAATGATGCCAAACTTAAAGCAGATGGCAAAATATCCACCATCTCAGAGAAGGAGACGCATTTCTAATTGACCCGGTGACTGACCGAGCTGCCGGCTGTCTTAAAGGACCAGTCAAATAAAAATGAAAACCGTCACAGCATTACAGGCCACCACACAAGACAAAAAATGGAAACAAACCACTCAGAGTGCTGTTTTTGTTTTGTAAAGAAACGAGTCTAAAAAATGTTGATGCTCATATGTAGTCTGCTTCTGTTTTGCACAGCTTTTAAATAACAATTATTACCTTAACTTTCAAGCTTAAGCAGCTGTTTCCTCATTTTTAGCCATTAATATTTAAAGATGTGTTGATTTTGTGTGCTAAATGGTCAAATCCTGTCCTGGTAACTTGTCAGTAATGGTCTCACTTGTTTCTGTGCCTTTAGGACGATAACAGCATGTTCTATAAGGCTTGCTCTCTACAATCATTGGCAAATTGCTGAGATCCTATTAGGTAAAAAGTACCCAAAGGAGACTGAGATGTAGCAGCTGGAGGGGCATCCTGAATGCATATTCATGCTCAAGCTACATGAAGGGGGCTCTATACCCCTGCAAGTTGTAATTTACCATTGAAATATAAGATCTAAGACTGTGAGGACGTTTTTAAAACTTTAGGTGTTGTAGACCAGCATGAAAACAAAGAAGAAACTAAACTTCTACATAAATATTCACCATTTGGAGCGTTACAGTATTACAGAAAGACAAAACAATTTCCTTGGTTTAAAAATCTTTTATTTTGAGGTTTACACTACATTTGTTCACATGGCTACAAATAGATGTTTGTGACTCGCAGGCTGAGTCAAAAACACACCTCTTTCTCCTCTAGCCGCCCTCCTTAAAGTCATAGATATCTGTCGTTTCACAGTAATTATGCTGAGACTAACAGAGACTGACAGATAGATGTGCCTTCAACCCTGCATTTTTATTTCCTTCTCCGCCTGTAGAGAAGAAGATGGACACGCATCAGATGAGCATTTCAGACCTCATCTGTCCCCTTTATTTTCAGTCTCCTCATCTTTTTGCTCTTTTTTCACTGTTCTCCCTTTTCAGCCATTGCCTCTTCCTCTCTGCCTCTTTCAGTGTTTTCTTCTTTCATCTATTCTGCTTATTTTCCGCTCCCTTTCATCGCACGGCTGGCTTGAATAATTACACCCGTCTCGTATGAATGAAATATAATACTTTGCATTTTATTACACATTTATGCCTCTGCAATATTATTTCTATTGATTCTGTTGCAATTCTCTGACCTTTTGTTTGAAACTGACAACCACATGGTTTAATTTGTGTTTCTGTCTGAGCCACAGGGAAGGTGAAAGCAATGATCTAGTCTTCTGTGGTGGGTGACAATGAGCTGGTCTCATTGTTTAAATCAGTCAAATGTCCTACACACACTTAAATTTCTTTCACTTTCTGTCTTTCTTGTGTTTTCTGATGAAAATGCTATCAGAGGAGAGCATCTGAGGAAATTAAAGCAAATTATCATAATGTTTAGGGGGAGGCAAAAAAGCAGGTGAAAAATTCAGGAGTTTGCAAGAGGAGGAAGTTTGTGATCGAGAAGAATATAAAAGAAGCAGAGGAAGTGTTAAATGTTTGAAGCGCCTCCTCTTAGCAGTCACATTCTCCCTAGCAACTAATCAGCCCTCTAGGTACTGGTGCATTTTAACGTTATCACCTCTTCTCTCATGTTTCTGCAAGGTACTAGTTGTGTACATCCAAAATCCTAGCGTGCTGTTTAACACTGATCACACTGCTGTAGTCATTGGTTTACTTCCTGTCTGTTGAAAAGTCTTTAAAATGAATTGCTGTAATAGAAAGACAATATTTGAACTTTTGATATGCTCAAAAGAATCTGTAATAGAGATATATTAAAAGGGTTAAATACTGTTCAGCACTGTTCTACACACCTTTTGGTATTCACTGGACACACGAATTGTCTGCTTACTCATTTTTAAAAATAAATATGAAAACATTTAATTCCTGATTGTGGCTTTTTATTTGTCTTCCATTCTTATGACTAATTTTTTTTTAGCGTTATCCAAAATCTGTTTTAGATAACTGTAAGGCAAAAAAATCTAACAAACAAACAAAAAAACTTTAAGAAAATATAACTTTTTGTTTGTTTCTGTGAGCCCATAACAACTACTGTTCAGTATTCTGAAATATTTTTACATAAATGTTCTTTAATATTTCAAGGAGTTTAAATTGTCCTGCATTCTCCAAGGCTCCTGTGGCTTTTGGAAAAAAGCCCACAGCATCATAGATCATTCGCCTTACTGAACAGTGTACAATAACTGTTTTTCAATGTCTTAAATTTCATTATTTACATGATTATTGTCTGTTGCCAAAATGTTCCAAGAGTATTTAGCATGTCAACATTTGTGATGGTAGGACATGAGCCACATTTTGGCATGTACACTTAAATCCATAACTATTCAAATTTTGATACAAATGTATTCTTATTCAATCAAGATGTGTATTTTTCAAAGCAAATTAGGTTTTTTTTCAAAAATAAATATAAAAGGATTATCAATTTTAGAAAAAAATAAAATTATTTACATTTTATTGAGAAAAATGGCACAACAAAAATAATTTATACCCTTCCCTCCGATGCTAGCGCCGTAAAACTCTTCTTATAATTGCTGAACAGCTATTTACATGTTTCCACTGGTATTTTGGGAATTTATCTTTGGGAACAATGTTTTTAGTCTTCCTGACTAACGTTCTAATCTTTTGTTCTTAATGAACTTTATAACAAGTAGTTTCAGGTAAGTCTCTGTTGGTTATGTTATACTTGCATACACAGATATTATTAATTTATTATTAAGCAACAAGAAATGCTGCAGTCTTGGCTACCTTTTAGGAGTCTCTGTATTTTGGTTATATACTCAAATCAAAGTCTCTTGCAAATGTTTACCAAGAGTACCTAGAGCATATATTTTCCTAAAAATGTCAAAAGGACTTTATTTCATAACTTTTTTTGTATGTTAAAATGTCAGCCATTCACCTTCATGAGCTTGTTTACAGTTCAACTAAAATCTGGAAGGGACAGAGCTGATTGTACTTCTTCTGGAAGATTTTGTCCTTCAGTGTTTGCAGTAAGATGCTGCATATCTTCTATAGGTTTGTTGCAAAGAGTGATATCTCTTCAAGGACTTGGTTGGTTGTGGTTCTATTTGGTGTTCAAATGTGGAAAATCTGCAGATTAAAATGCAAAGAAGGATTCTTTATAAAAGCTAGGAAATTACACATAAACCTGAGCATCTTCTTCATGGGATTGCTTGACAACAGCAGATTGGTTTCAGTCAGAGGCTTCTTCAGAACCACAGTAATACAGACTGCTACGGGAGATTTTTTCTGCCCACAGACATTAGCATCTACAATAACTCTTTGAATTACCTTGAATAATATGTGTCACAACAATATTTAACTTCCCTTTACGATTAAGAAAGTATTTTGGATTTTATTGACAAATTATTGTTTTCGTTCAATTACTTTTTTCTGGTCTCAAAACAACAAATCCTGACCTTTTCATAAAATCTGATGCTACTGCTTTTACAAAGCTAATGTTTCTAAAAAGATGACCTTGTTGATGAAAGAGGAGTTTGCAAAAATAATGTTCACATCAGCACTTCTACTGACTATTTCTATTGTTTAGACTTTTGCTTTTGAGAGATAGGACAAAAACCAACAATGAGTGATTTGTCAGTGTCAGTTCAGTTTGTTCGAGGTAATTTTTCATTGTTAGAAACAAGATTTTATGGATCCAAACCAGTAAAGTTTGGAATCCATATATGGTCATAAATTTGTCATTGTTCTACTGGGTGCAGAAGATGTATGTAGTGTTTAAGTGAGGCCTTAACTCTTGAGAAAAAGGCATTTATTTAGTTTATCTGGAGATGCCATCTGCAGCTGATCCAACACACAATATGTTGGACATATTTTGTCGTTGTGTCACATTGTGGTTTTACAACTTCTAAGAACACGTTGTGACCTTTCTGGGTGTATCATCAAAGGAAATTGCATTTAAATAAAAATAATTTTGAATGTCTCCACATTGCACTTTAAACCGCAAATCTGTTTCTCTCAAGTGCTAAAAATACGGGGTCCAATAAGGGGCTCAAACAGATCCCCTCCCCAAAAGATAAGCAGACTGAGAAACGTGATGGAAACTGCTGCTAGAAAAATCACAAGTAGCCTTCATTTTCCTCCCTGTTAGTGTAGTGATTAGGAATGTGACAGTGTTCAAAGCTGAGCAAAAATTGTGAAGGGAAGTAGGGATTTAGAAAATAATTACAGTGTTGATCAGCTGTCATTGGCATTGTAGCTAAAATTGTTCTTCTAAGAGAACTTTGTGCCTAGTAAAAAACTGAACTTCCTTGGAAAAGCATTTATATCTTGGATTGTTTCCAACCACAAACAAAAACTTAAATATATATTTAATTAGAATTTTATATCATACATTAACAGAAAGCAGTGTGCAATTATGAAATGGTACAAAAGGGATCCATTGTTTTGATTGTTTTTCTGCACAAACAAAAATCTGAAAAAGAATGTCCACTTGTATTCAACTTTTCTTTCTTTTAATGTTACACCCCTCAATAAAATCCACTTCAACCAGATCATTTAAAAACTAGCCCAATTAGTAAACAGAGACCACCTCTGTGTAACTTAACCTCAGTATAAATTGAACTGTTTGATTGATAACCAAGAAGCTTAAATAAAACAAAGAACACGTCAGGCAAGTTCGGGTATAAAACTGTGGAGAGCTTTAAAGCATGATTCATTTATATTCCACACTTTGAACATCCCCTAAACCACAGTTGAACCCATTATCTAAAAAAAGAAAGATTGTACCACAAATGAAAACCTATCAAGAATAATTCACCCACCTACCCTGGCAAACACAGAAGCAGCCAAAAAGCCTGTGGTAATTTTGGACTGGACAACTATTTGCTCTCTGCACATATGGTCTTCATGGAAAAGCAGCAAGAAAAAAGCCATTGTTTTTAGAAAACCACAAGAAGTCCTAATTTAGTCTCCCACAAGCCATGTAGGGGACAGATGAGGCAAAAACCTCCTGCCAAGCAAAGGAAACAATGTGGGGAAATATAAGGCGGAAATTACTGCTGACAAAAAAGCTATGCTCACAATTGATTTTTATTTATTTATTTTTTCATATTTTCCCCAAAAAACATAACGGAAAACTCTGGGGAAAACACTTTGCTTACTGGTGAGACAAGAGTGGAAGGTCGACGTCCTCTCACATGTAGCATAAAGCTAGCATGCCATTTCAGAAACAAAACATGCCATCTATGTATCAACTTGTTTGTGGTCGTAAGATGGTGTAGTTGTTTGACTGCTTTAGGCCTGGTTGACTTGGCTTGATTGATGGAACCATGCTCTGTAAATCCAGAAGGAGAATGTCTATCAGTTTGTGACCTGTAGCTGTTGCTTACTTACAAAGTAAGTTCATCTTAGAAAAGAAATCACTTTGGACCATGACACTCACTTAAAAACTCAAACCGACATCTTGACACAGGTTTTTTTTGCAGTTGCTAATAAGCAAAAGAGACATTTATTTAGGAAACAGAACACCTTCCCTTTCTGATGTGTATAAGGCCCTAACAATTGGAATATCAACCAGCCTTTTATTGACTTCTCTAAATTTATTTGCTTTGAGTCTTACAGGATATTTGTCATATTAAACCAGGATTTTGTATAATTTTAAGACATGTGCTCACATCTGACAGAAAGCAGAATAAGAAGGAAGTTAAGCACATTTCTTAAAATCTTCTTCATTTACTTTTTATCTCTGTCAAAGTTTTCTCTTCAAGTCCGCGTCTTTTTCACACTATTATTGTCCTTTTGCCAATTAACAGAAAACTTTGCAATCGGATGCATTCATTATGAGAAATGTTCATTCAAGTTACAAGATACAGAAATAAAATGTAAACAGGTAGACATTGAAAACAAAACACCAAACAGAAAACAATAATAAGTATCTCTGCAAGGCTTCATATTTAGTGAATCCAATAGGTCGGTTTGAACTTGTATTCTTCCACAAAGAGGGCTGATTACGATAGGCTGACAGACAAACAGATGCTCTGATGCATGAAGGAGAATGAATAATGTGCTTTAATGACATTTGGGGAGCAAAACAGAAAGAAAGAAGAAAGCCGATATGATGAAAGACAAGTAGACACATTCCATGACATTAACACAGCAATGACTCTGTAATAACAGATACAATTTTACAGTGTAGATGAAGGTTGGAGATGTTAGAGATCAGACAGAAAAGCCTATAACTACAGACCTCAGAGATGGAGCTTTTTTGCTCTCATTATTCGTATGCAGAGCAGATTAGTTGAGTCATGCACAGTGTTCTGGGGCAGCGCTTCAGGACAAAGCTGCCACAGAAAAATTCAACATGCAGCGGCCAAAAGTCACTCTTGCCCAAAGATCTTAGCAAGCCCATTTTTCCCCCCTAGTCGTTAAATATAGAATGAGAAAGAAGAATGAAAGTGCAAAAAAATCCTGTTCCTGTGTGGCATTATTAATATTAAACCACCCCTTTATTAGATCCGCAGTGCACTACAATGTGGTATGCTAATTTTATTCATTTTAGATCAATATTATGTTTTAATCATCCCTTACATGAAGGTTTCAAACATTGGCTGAGAACGTAATAAAGAACATTTAATATATGTCTTCTTGGCTCATCAGTCAAATTTTTTTGCTTCTTTGGTGTAAAAAACCTTCACAAGAAGCCAGTTTAAGCTTCGGAGATGATCTGACACCTGAGGTTATTTTTCAGTAGGGGGCAGCAAATTCCAAACTACCTGCCTGAAGAGGCTTCACCTTCAGGTAAAATTATTGTACATTCTGTCCTTTGCCGAAAGGCTGAAAGACGCCAGTAAAACTAATGTCTCTGCTTTCTGATCTACCACAGAAATGCATTTTTACATGGGAGAAAAATAATTAATTCAAGTCTCATGTTTAAATGCTGAATGCAAGATGTATTTCTCCTCAAAAACAAACAAAAGAAACAAAAATAAAACAATAACATGTTTTACTTGTATACACGCTATGTGTTTATAGTGAATCCTTTTCTGCCGCGTTGGATTATGACCTATCGGGTTTCTATATCAAAAGTCAGATCAAAGGATTTTAGGATCGGCAACAAATAAAAAGAGTGGCACAGAAATAGAAATGGGAAGGTTGAGGATCTGACTGATTTGATAATATAAAGCTTTCCTGTTGCTGATGAGGGTAGAGAGGTGAGAGTTGGACAGGAAATTGTTAGGTCAAAAGGTACCAATCTTTTATATAAAAGTGTTTGTGTGAAAGTCTGTTTCCCATGATTGTTAATAATAATAAAAAGTAAGTGTAGTTGACAAACCATAGAAATATTGGTTTTCCTTAATAGCTTTCCAAAAAAACCAAGCCATTTACCAAACACACTTAGAGCTAGAAGTTCCTGCAAACAAGATTTTTTCCTTGGTTCAACGTTCAGTGGGGACACAATACACAGATAAACACCATCTATGCTCCGACTCAGGCATAAGTTCATTTAGAAATCAAAACAAACCAAACATAAATGTTTGAATAAAACTGTGCAAGCAAATTCCAGAAAACCTGTGCAGACAGGATTCAACTGGAGACACTACCAAAAGGAATTTTAAAAATATTACATTTTAGAAAACTACATGTAAAACCATGTGTAAAACATTTTTGTATTTAAATATATATGAAACTATATAATTTAAAGACTTTTTTCTTGTTATTATATGTTGCGAACATGATAACCTTAAATTTGAGATGTAAACATGTGTAACTCCCACAAAACCCACCCTGTCCATATCCATAAAATGAGTCTTACTGACAGCAATAATAGTCACTATTACCCTTTGTAGTTGATTCTTTGTACTTTTCAGTGTTTCATATCTATAAACACCACAAATCATGCCATAATTTAGTAATAATAATTTTAATGTGTTTCAGGCAGACTTTGAATATCAAAGACTAACTTACAAGTTACAAAAGAGAGAGTTACAGAAGTACAAAGTTAATGGTTTATAAATGGAGACATCTGGGGACACTCCAGCCATCTGCCTTCCTCTCTGCCACCCTCCCCATCCTCTGCAGTAGCCAGCAAATAAATAGTAATCTGAAACATTGATAAGGGTGCACATTGCTCCAATTTATAGTCATCGTCACCAAGATGTTTGTTACACGTGGTAGAAATCAATACTTAACCAATCTAGCTAAAGTCAGTATTTTAACAGTTCTATAGGAACCTCTGCTCCAAATATTCAGGCAGGGTTTCTTACCTTTATGCTGTTTAATTAATGTGAAAATGGCCAAGACAGTAAAAGGTCAAACAGCTGTTCAGCTGAAGCATGACTCACTGGCACAAATCTCAAAGGCTCTGCATTTTCATACCTACTTAAAACCTGCTTAAAGTTAATTTAATTTTACTTTCGAGTGAAAAGCGTACATCAAGAACCCAGGTTGAATCAGTGTAATTTCCTAGGGTGGTCCTGTTTGTTCTTTGATATGTCTGTTTTACATTAAATCACACAGCAGTGTGTGAAGACCACAAATGATGACATTCACACAGATACAACATGACACATGCGGGTGAGAACATTTTGCTTTACTCTGTATGTCTCATAATCATGTGTATTCGTGTAGGAACACTGTGTACATGCTCGTGCATATGTGCAGCGTTCATGTGGACTTACTTAGCAGATTCACTGGATGGTGTTTGCTCATTGGACAGGCTCTGTGCTCTGTGATTCTACTGTAATGGATTCTGGCAGCTGTGTAATTTCTGCTTATTTCCTTCTGACCTTGGAAAAATCTTCATCTTCAACGCAGGAGGCTGCGCAACACACACAGACTCACACAGAAAACAGCAATGCTGGGAACAAAGCATGGGAATTTCTCCAACATTTAAGCTGTACCTCACATTTCAGCATCAACAACACACCATATTCCATCCATACAGACACATGCATGCACATTGAGTTAGTTAGAGCTGGGTCACATCGCCATTCAAAGACCAGAAAAAGACAGTGCTCCCAATTTCACCGCTGAGTAATGTGGTGCAATGGGTCACTGGTTAGTTAGCACATCAGCTCTGAAGTATTTTAAAAAACACCAAAGAGAGCTTATGACTGTTACATTCCTGGACTTGTGAAGACGTCTTTTGTATTTGAAAAGAGAATCTGTGGAGTAACTATGAGTAGTCGGTATCCAATCATCAGTAGACAGATATTAGTATTTTCCTTTTTTAAAAGTGAAGGACAAGACGCGTAGTAAATAGCCAGGGCCAGAAGTTGAACCAACAACTGCTGCAATTAGGAATGACAGCCAAAGTGCAACTATGGTAATATTTTGCTCAAACATGACTACTTGAAAAGCAAATCATTATTTATTCACAATGTAAAAAGTGCTAGATTAGTAGAAACATAATCTTGTGTTTATGGTAGAAATTTTGAATTTCATTTGTCTGTGTGGAAACTTTGTAGTGAAGAGAGCAGCTGTGAATTTTACTGAGATGAATGTTGAAGACGAAAGGAAAGTTTAAGAGGATGAATCAGTTGTTGCTTCAATCACTAGGTATAAAAAAAAAGTCATCTTAGAACTGTTTACTGCTATATAGTGGGAGTCTGTGGAAAATACAGCATCTACTGTGGTATGTGCAGGTATAACTGTATAAAACTTGGTTGTAAGTCTGGTTAGTCAGATGCAGGCCGGGATGTTCCTATGCCAATCTGTCTTTCTTTTCGCATGCAAAAATAAATTAAAACACTGCCTTTGTTTAAAGACAAGTTACAGCTACCACTTCACAGCATGTAAAATTGATCATGTGTGAGGAAACACATTGTATATGTAAATTTCAGTTTTTAATCATATTTTATGCCAAAAATATTTACACTTTATCAAAAAATTCTAGACACATTTATTAATAAGTGTCTTATTTTATAAACATAATTTAAAATGTTGTAATATAGAGCACCAACATCATGCTCAGCAGGCTTAGGGACAAATTTAAACAACTTTTTGCTGTTACAAGTTAACTTTCAATAAGCTTTAGGGCGGTTTTCTCAGCAGGAATCAGAATTTTCCTGTGTGGTGTTACACAATAAACTCTCAGCTTTGTGGTTTTTCATGTTTTTGTTTTTTAATTAGGTTGTTACACATCATTGTTCCCTTAAAGAAATAGAGCAGAAGAAGATTCAGACCCTTGCTAATCTGTGACCCCACTGCGTCTTGTATTTTGCAGTACATTTATGTTAATACACCACTGGAGTGATCTTGTGGGTTTTGTATTTAATTAAAGGTTGTTCAGCTGACCAAGTGAGGATAAAGGCAACATAAGCACATTTAAATGTCTTGGTCTCTTTTAGTTTGAAAACTTGTGCCAATTTTGAGAGGTGATTTTACCATCCTGCCTTTGTCATGTCTCTAGGTGGCTTCCTAAGAAATTATATACATATGAGAGAGATGCTATCTATAAAAGAACATCCTTTAGCATTATAAAATGAAACTCCTAATCACAATGATGACCTCCTGGTCATTTTGAAGAGAGTAGAGTAATTAAGGTTAACAGTCTAATTTGACCTTTGAATCCTCAGTGTTCATTTATAACACTTCCCGTTAAACTGTGGAAATAAAGAAACTATTCCTCTTAAGTACTCTTATCTGTAAACCTAGATATATCTAAGAACATCATTATTCATACCAAGGATGACAGTGGATGAATGTCATGAGGGGAAGTGGAAGAGATCTAGGAATTTAGAGAAGCAAAAAGAAACTTCTATGATTTCATCATCTCCAGAGGATTCAAATGAAATATCAGTTTAAAGATAAATTTCAGTCAATTAGCCACATCATCCCTGCCATATTTTTATGTCTAAATCTGCTCAGTCTTTGTTTTTTCTTTGTTCACAAAAATACAGCAAATAATGTTCAGAGTGCAGTGGAACTGGAGCCTAAAGCACAACTGATCCAACAGAACCACATCTGAACTAAAGTAACATCAGGGCTTGTTCACACCTTCAAACTCACCAGAAGAAGTTAAAAAAATATCATGAAATGATTGTGTTACAGAAGATTCAAGCGTCACTCTCACTCAGCGGACACCTTTGGAGTCAAGAGACTTAAAAACTTGCATGTCGATAAGTTTAGCTGCAGGCGGAAACACTTCCCTGTGAGCCACTTCAGTCCCCACGCTCCGCGCCATCAACTGTAAAGGTCACTGTGCAGATGCAGTGATGAAAAACAGTTTTTCCTTCAATAACATTTGGCCTGAGGTTTTGTATATGTACTTGGTATGTGTTCTTGTGAATAAATGATGCATCGCTATCTTGTGTAATCATTGGTTTTCAATAATTGTCCATTAGATTTATCTCTGATAAATCTAATGTAGATTTTTATCTTACCAACTCAGCATAGCTATGGTTGTATGTTTAGGATCACTGTTAAAGTCCCAATTGCTTTTGAAACAGTAGTGAAATTTTATGACTTTATATTTATGGAAATGTTTTTACATCATTGTATGACCCAGTGCTTGTTTACCTTCATGGCAGGAAACAATGATAAAGTAAAGAATAGCAGGAAAACAAATGGTGAAATAAATAAAGCATACACTTTTTGTCTAGGATGTTTGACCTTCTGGTGACCTATGTCTTGCAAGAAAATGTTGGGGTTTGGAAATCCACTTTAGAAGAGGCAAACAACAGGAAGTGATGTTACAACCATATGTGTGAGAAATAAGAACGTAAATAACTCCTTGATGTTACACGGTGGTGATAGCATCGTGATGTGGGGACTCTTGTGTTGGGTTTATGTTTTGGAAAGCTGGACATCAGTTCTTAAAGAGAGCTGTACATCATGTTATAATGTTGTTCATCAAAGACATACCTAGACTGTTGTTTTGATTGACCACCCCTTTAAAAACTGTTTAGGTTATATTTATTTTATAAGATCTGTTAGTGGGCAATAGCTGAGCCATCCATCTATGCCAACACATGTGGAGAGACTTTACAGTTACAGACAAGTCTCAGTTTATATTCATGACAACTGGAATTAGTTTTGCAAACGTCAGAAAAGCTAATTTAAAAATTTTCTGCTTCTAAGTGATTGGGTGTTTGCCAAATTAGAATAAAACATATAGTGTGTTATTTAAATCCATTTTAATCTCCCCTGCTTTGACGTTTTCAACTTAAGCAGATTCTGATCTTTTTTTTTTTGCCCCCCACCAATTTTCTAAGGAGACATTTTAGTGCAGTTATGCAGACTGAAGAAAAGGGTCAAAGGTGACACCAATCTCAGCAGTGTACAGAAATGTCTTTGAACCGTCTGCTTCAGAGGACTGATAGCTTCAAAGCAAACATCTTTCTTTGTATTCCTCTACAAGTTCATTTTACTTTCAGTCCATTTCCTTCTTTCCTCTTTTTTGCTAGCCTGCTCAGAGTTGATCTCCTATTTTTTTATTTTGCTTCCTACCTCTGGTCTTCCTCCTTCAGACTCTCAACCATACTGCTGTTTTCTGTTTTCCTTGATTGTGTTTTCTTCAATTCCTTGCTTTATTTCTATAAGAAGCTGTAAAAAGTCCTATGATCAAACATGTATTAGTGTCATGAGATGCTACAGCCAACTATTATACTTTCCTAGAATGATGAAGCATAATGGTAATTTTGAAAATACATCAAAAGTCTTTCTTAAGAAGAAGCATGACAAATATTGTCCAACATCAGTCTTTATCATCTCACGTTATACTCTTTAGTTCACATAGTAGATGGGAAAAAAGTCTGTAAATCCACAAACGATCTTGAAGCATATAAACCAAATTCCCTTTGCCTGATGGCGTGTCATCAAGGACAGGCTATTATCTTTTAATGATGCAGCGTGCAACAACGAGTGGATTATTTGGTTTACCATTCCATGAGTCGCTGCACAGAAATAACATAAGGGGAGAGAGGAGGAGGCTAATTCAGACTGATAATTCAACGCCCAAGGCGATCTTATTCGTTTTGTTCTTTGTGCTGTATCTATGAAGTGCCTCTCCTCTTTTGTGAGTGCATATGGTGGTAAGCTATTTTAGATTACGTGGACACAGTGTGAGCATCACTTTGTATCAAATTCACCCAGCTAGTAGAAAAGAGATTGCTCAATTGTAGAGCACACTATTATCAGTTTAGGCCTTTATTTGTGTTATGGGATGTCGGATCTTAATTTGTTAAATTCCTATTTAAATAAAGTTAGTGTCTGCAGTAGCAGTTTATTAATTTTAGACTAGTGATAACATTTCATTACTTAATTTGTAATTTTGCTGTAGAATCTGTACATTTTTTGTCATTAAAATCATTTAAATTGAAGAGTTTGCATCACATACACCCTGAAACGTTATGGTGCATTTTTAATCTGTTTAATAGCTTTTTTGAATATCAAAAGAATTGGTGGTGTGGAATACAGACCTATTGTTATGTGCTGTGCTTTGTGGGTTTTTAAATATTAGTTTATCTTTTTTTAAATTTCACAGACCCTCTAGCATTAAATTTCTCTAAAAATCTAATAATAGAGTGAAAAGTTGTATCATCATATTTTTCACAATTTTAAAAACGTACAAAAAAACTTTGATCCATTTCTAAATGAACAACTTCTTCTATCCAAAGATTAAAACATAATTGCAGAAAAAATATATGCATTTTTATAAAATCAGTGAACAAATCGTTTCATAATCTGTTTTTTAAATGCATTAAATCACAAATGGCTTTTTCATGCATAAAATTGATTTTCAGTTTCACATTCTATAATTATTTTAAGATTTATTCATAATGAAAGTGAAAATACACCCCTCCTCATAATAAGATCAAACATCAGCAATCCAATTTCAATCAACAGAAATAAGTAGAAAGGAATTGATAAACTGTCAAAGCAGAGAGCAGAAGATGTGATTTTAGCCTTCCTATTTCAGGAGCAAGTAAGAAAAAAATTCATTATCTTATTGCTGCAAGCGCCAATATTGTAATCTAGCTGAAGATTTCAGTGACAAAAGGTCAGGAAATATCTTTCCCTGTGATTATTTTTCATTACATCTCACTGAAAGAAAGGACGTTCCTCTGATCAACCTTTGCGCTGGATATAACCTTATACCACCTTTTTAATAACAACACAAATTTCTTTACCAACGGATGTCTAAAAATCATAAATAGGTTGATACAAGAAAAATATAATTTATTAGGTGCATGAAAAATTTCCACCCATCATTTTTCTCATGCCAACAAAGATAATATCAGAATACAAATCTGAATTTTCAAATCACAACACTAAGTGGCAAATTAAGCTATTTCACATCTACAGTCTTTGTATTCAGCAGAAGTACACTTAAATACTTAATTGAGTTTCTATTCAATCTCCAAATCTTTAGACTTTTCAATCAGTTTTAGGTTCATGGTTTATTTTGTTGAACAAACTTTGTAAACATAGACAGAAATGTATATGTATATTATCCCAATCATCAAATAAACTATTAAAAACAGAAGCCTAATTCACAATACTGTATAGAGGAACAGATGTGTAATTCAAAATAATTACTAATATGTTAATGGTTCCAAGTCCTTTACAGTGAAACATGCTTGTTTTATAAAATCATTTTACCATCCAGACCAGAGACCGTCTGAAAGACAGACAGTAATTTGAATCTGGACATCAATAAAGTCTTATCTGAATCTACATCAGTTTATGTCTTCCTGAACACTGATTTGGATGCAGATATTAAACCAGGAATACTGCAAAGTTTTTAAATGATTTTAAAAACTCCACTAGATCCTTAAAGGTGTGTAATGGTATCTGTGATCAGGTTGTTACCAGCAGATCCATGGATCAAAGTTGTCTGTCCTGCAAATCCCACAGATGCAGGTTGGCCTGAGATCTGGAAGGTAAGTCAATTCCTCAAACCAATCCTGAACTCATTATTCAGCCATTTGGGAATAGCATTTTTAGATTAGCTGTGTATTCTGGCATTATTCTCAGAACCAACACGAACTTCATCAATAATTTGAGGTAAAGTCATACGTTAGACCAGACTACGCAGGTCAACTTGCTCTCCTCACATGTATCAGTGACCCTGTTTTTTGCTAAAACCAGTTTTGATCAATTGATCTGAGTACAGCTCACAAGAACTGTAGTTCGGAGATGCTCTGACCCAGTTTAACTTTCACAATTTGTCCATCTCACTCAAATCTTAGTTAGTTGTTCTGACATATCTTGCATGGAAGCTGCTGTTACTGAGAGTGTATTTGGTCTCCTTACATTTTACACACACACACACACACACACACACACACTCCTGATCAAAACCTTAAGACTGAGGCCAAAATGAAAAGGGCTTGCAGTTTCTGCTGCTGAATCACAACCAGACTAAGTTGAGTTGTAAAACAAACAAAATGAACAGCAACAAGAGCCCAAAGTAGCAAACCTACATTTAAAGATGCTAGTTAGCAAAGAATAAAGTTGATAACCATTAGCCTTGAAATCCCCAAAACATAACATGTCATAAAAAGAACTCAGACATTTTCCATAAACTAGCTACAAATAAACCACTACAAATATATAACACTTAAGAATAATGTCTATTTTGTGAATCCCATTGACTGCAGTTGGAGTGTTGATTGACTGTAGCAACTGTTATAATTATTTTTGTGTGTGCCTGTGTGTTTATACCAAATAAACTATTTATCTATCTAAGTACTTCTTGGATTACGGATTATGGAGAAATTATCAAAAAAAACAAACATATTTTTTGCTAACAAGAAGGTTGAATGTCACGTACAGAAATCTGGTTGGAGCTAATTTAGATTAAAATTAGCCATCTAGAAATATTGTTCCCACAAGTTACATTCAATGTCAAACTTAAATATCAAACTTTAAGTATAAAAAGGGAAAAAAGAGAGAAAAAAAAAAAAACAGCTCTGCATGCAGACGAGTTTTGCGTGTTTCTGTAGGATGGCCAACCTGCCATCATTTTTTTCCAAAGTTTTCTTGAAGACAGATTTTCCTCCAGGACCAATGATTCAGCATGACACATTTCTCCATGCTTATTTAAGGTCTCTGTGCTGTTTCTTACTCTTTGACTTTCTTTTCTTTCTCTAATCTTCCCACTTCAATCCCCTACTCCCGTTTTCCTGCTTTCTTCCCGTTGCATCTTTCCACTCTGTCACTTATGTTCTTTTTTTTTTTTTTGCCTTTTCAGTCTCTTTATCGTGTCTTCATTGCATAGATTGTTCCTTATTTTGAGTGCCTCTCTTCTCTTTCTTCATGCAGAGGAGCCTGGTAGGCAGATCTGTCAGTACTCTTCATGGTAACCTTTCACTGATGAAGACTGTAATAGTTGAGCCAGCAGCGGTGCCTGGCTCTTGATGATTTTTAAACTGGCTCTTTTCCTTCCAAACCTTAATCCTGCTCTGAGCCAGCTTGTCTTCATCTTTTGTGCCTCATTTCCTTCATCACTTCCCTACTGTCCAGTTCTTCCACATGTCAAACCTTGACATGTTTTTTCCCCTTTGACTCCATTCTGCTTCTATCAGCTGTTCCTTCTTTTCTCTCATAAGTGGAACAGCAGTGTTAATTATTTGAACTTTTAGTTATCTTTCAGGATTTTGTAGAAATTTATTTTTCAAAAGTCTAAAAACTCTGGTGTATTTTCTTAGCACTTTCAGATGCTCATTAATGATCATTCTGTTTGTTTTATACATACATATATAATTTATAATGAGCCCAAACAAGGTTTAGTTGCTCTGTTACCAAATCCATATTAATGAAAGGTTTTATTACAATAATTTGAAAGCACTTCAAAAGCTTGCAGTTTCTCAAGGCAAGGTTATTCCTGCTCCATTTCTGTTGTCCTTCAGCGGGTGGCTCAGCCAAAAAAAAAAAAAAACAGCCGCTGGAACCTTTGCACTTGTCATTTTTGGTCTGCATCACAAGTTAGCCAAATAGATACCCGTGACAGAGCCATGTCATAATCCATCTGCTCTTCATACTAAATATCCTTTTAGAAGCTCTGAGATGACGAAATGCCCGCCTGTTCTTCAGGACTTCTCAAAGATACTACAGCGGAGGGAGGAACATTTTACAGCCACTGACACAGGTCTGTGATCGTGTTTTGGAAGAGATCTTGATGAGGACAGCATCTGTAGCCAGAGGGCTGCAATGAGTCTTAATGCGTTCTGCCATTAATCAGACATCTACAAATGTTCCAACATTTAAGCGGGCATGATGAACATTTATGTTTCTTGAACAATTTCCAAATTCAGCAAAAGACATCATTCAAAAGATTTGAACTTTTAAAATTTTAGACAACCCAAAAATTTGGATGTAAAGCCAAAAGTATGAAAAGTTAAAAGTACCGTGAATATCCAGATGTATATTTATATAAACCAAAAAATACAAGCAGCCTACCAGAATCAGAATAAGTTTTGCCTCAAGATCCAAACATCAGTTTCTGTTTTATTTTATTTTATTTCCGAACACTAAGCTACTCTGCAGGGAAATTGAGTCAGACCAATACTTTCATGCCATTAATATCTGACAGAGATGCAGACAAGCAGAAAGGAATTGGTTAGGTCTTTATCATTGTTTAACTTTATTTTGCATCAACGTAATAATATATAAACAAATCAATCAAAAGAATAATATGAAACTCAGTAATTTCAGGAAAAACAAGCAAGAATAGACAGTTTCAGTTTATGCCATTGTTATTATATTTCCTGTTTGGTAACAATGAGGGATATATCAACCTATCAGTTCATGTGGCTGAAGCCACTGGAAAACATCAAGATTCTTCTTTTACTTAAAACTAATCCTTTTAAAACTTTATTAAGTTTTTTTGTTTTGTTTTGTCTTTTTAAAACATGAATGCAGTTTGAGCCAGAGCTGAATTGAAAGAATGCCACTTTCACCCTTTCGGCTAAAACTATTTGCTAACGGTCTGCACAGTGGAGCAGCTGTTAGAGTTGTTGGTTCAGTGTTCAAAGTTTGAATGGACAGGAAAGAGAAAACATGCAGATGTGGCCAAAGACTGAGAATCAAACTCAGGATGACCAAGTCGAGCACTACACATGGTGCACCACCTGACCTCCTCATGTTGTTTAATGTTTATGAAATCCCAGACTAAGTCATTAATAGTCCATGGTTTCTCGATTTGTGGAGAATGACTCTCACCATAGTTCACTGGCGTCCTAAAGGCTTAGAAATGTTTTTTTAAGACTGAAAGATGCCAGTGACTATGAGGTTAATCACAATTATATATAAAGAGTCAGTATTTTAAATAGGAAAGATTTTAGTTGTCATGTGTAGTAAATCCTCACTTTACAGTTTTCAATTAAAATGCCCAATAAAATAGGGATGTTTATAGATTCTCAGCAGCCATTAACCTCTGAACTTATATAAGGAGCATTGACCTCTGAACTAATGAGTATTTCACACAACTTTCACACCACAAGATATTTAAAAATCCAATCTGATGAAATCCGCATAGCTGTGGCTTTGTTGAGATTCATTTCCTATATACTTAATATTAATTTTTTTAAGAATACAAAGTTTTCCTCCTTTTTATATAACGGTGATTTTCTTTGCTGGTTACTTGGTTAGAGTTCAGGTTTTGTGCTGCTGATGGATCGTCGAGATTGCATGTTCTGCTCTAATGGATATCTTTACATGGTTATCAGTCCTGGGAGTGTCTCGAGTTTTCACTCTAATTGTCACATATGTTGTTTGCAGTTGTCACAGTAAGGACAGTGATTTTCTCCAGAAATGTAAGTGTAGACCTACAATTCCCTGTTCTTTACACAGAAGTGGCTTTTTTTTTTTTTTATCAGACGCAAAGAACAGACATATATTAAATATCTGACATAGCATAAACTGGCCAAAAGGTCAATATTAACAAGATACATTTTGTTATAATTGAACTTTTGAGCTGAGATTTAACAAATCTAATAATAACTTGGCATCTTTTCAAAACGACTAGCTATCAAAATGCAGGAAATTATTGTATTTAAATAAAAGTTTTAAAAAACGAAGAAAAACTGAGGAAATAATCCACACAGTAATGTATTTCATAAAAGGCTTTTCTTAGTGTTAATTTACTATTATTTTCTTGAGTGGGTGTCCATTATGGGACCAATGACTGGTGGATTGGCACCAATCATCCATGTGGCAAGCCATTCATTCGTTTCCATAGAAACGGCCTGGGTGAATAGGGGATAAGTGGGAAAGCATGGCAAGATTGCTGACACCTGCTCTCCTTCCTTTCCTATCATTATACATTCATATACTGTAAAATTCCTTACAAACAATTGTGCATTATGCAAATGTGCACACATAATATCAGCAAGTACATTGGAGATGAAGATGTATAAAACATTAAAAGTCTATTAGACTCTTGACCATTCATTCACGGTGCAGATGCAAAACAGCGGTTCTATAAACTCTAGGGAACAAATTTATGTCTGTATTCATCTTTTCAAAAAAAAAGCAGATGAATTACAAGATTACCATAAGAGGTGATGTAAAAAAATAAAAGTAGTTATATTTTTTGTACAAAAAATCCAGTTTTTTTTTTATATTGATCAAAATATTTCAGTTAAAACAAAAGTCATAGCATGTGTTAGCATGTTTTTTTTAACTTTATAACTTAGATTAAATGTTACTTGTGTATACGTGGGTCATTATGTGTTGGTGCTGGAGTTAAATTCTGCCTGAATCTGAAGATATGAAACAAGTCACAAAACTCCTGGGAGATGTCAATTTATTTTTATTCAACATATTACAGGCAGCAAACAGCACTCATTTGACATAAAACAAAAGACTATTAAAACTTAATGTGATCTCACTCTGTACATTATCTTTTCACAAGTTTAATGAAGCAGTGCCATAGAAAAAAGAGCTCTGAACCTTCACTAGAGTGTGTGATTGGATCATTGCTTAGCCAATTATGCTGAACTAAACTAAAAGAGAAATGTAAGCAGTAAACCCTTTGACCATGCTAACAAGGCAAGAAAGAGTGGGATGTGTAGGAATGCATTAAAATGCCAAGATATACAATTATGCTTTATTTTATGTTGTTTAATTTTGATGAAGTATTGTTTGTCACAACATGCAAATTTGTGACAAACCTTTTATATGTGATTGAAGCACCTGTCAATAGTGCAACATTGAGGCCACTCTGTAACTAACCATATATTTCCACCAGCACATTTAAATCCCTTTAATACATTTTAACATTTTGCCACAGTATTTTGGCAAGCTAAATTACATCTGCTATTGATGTACTACACTGAACAAGGTTTGTTTAGATGAGAAAGTTATATGAAAGATATGTTCTTACTCTGCAGCAAATAACCCACACACGTCTCTTTGTGCCTCTTTCTCCGCAAGGGAACAAAGTGAAAGATTTTTCTTTAAATGTCAAATATAAATGGCATCCAAAGATGACTTCAGAAATGTGTCCAGTAAAAACCTACCTGTCATTTTATAATCACGATTTCAAGCATAGTGTTGGATTTATAAAGAGAGCTATTAAAACTGATGTGTATAAATGTCATCCAAGTACTTCTGACAAGCAGTTCTGAAACAAATTGATGTACCTTAAAGTCATAAAACTGAACTGAATGAATCTAAAAAAATTTCTACTTAGAAATATACAAACTTTTGTCCGATAGTATCTGTTCTCACTGGGAGAAAAAAAGACTGAACTCTACTAACCTCCAATTATCTCATTTAATACTGTTTTATGCTGTTTCAATGCTCTCTGAAGCTATCAGGACTTCTAAAAATACAAAACTGAACTCCATTTATATAAGTATATGCAGCTTTTATGTTGTGTTGTTTTTAAATTGAATCACTCATGTGTTATAAACAAGTTTGAATGATTGTCAGACTGTTTTCATAGCATACAGAGCATCGTTACAGCAGCAATCATTAGCTGTGAAAGCCCACAGGCCTTAAGCTGCAAAAAGCCATAAAGCATTTGATGAAAGAAAACCAAATTTAAATTAACTCCCTGGAACCTCAGCTGAAGACTCATAATAGGGATTCTATAAAACTTAATGAGGCTGCTACGATAGCAGCCTGCAGGAGTTAGAAAAGCAAGCAGCAAGACAGACAGACTGAAGCATTGGCCTCTGGTCCTCCATCTTAGCCGTCACCTTTTGAACATAGCCTGGCATATCGGCGCTCTTGCAGAGAATCTGCCTCCATTTTTGCAAATGTTGATGCAAATACTTTATCTGTTTCTTTCAATTTAGCTACCAAAACTCCTTGTATCAGTTAAATGTTAGCTATTAAGAAAAAGTTACAGTCCCAAGTAAATGCTCTACACCCACCTTCCTTTTAGTTATATACATCACTTTCCATCCCAAGCAAAATGGCCTCCATATTTCTATATTTCTTTAATCTAAGTATGGATCTGAAATGGCAAACTTTTATGGGACAGTTATTGATTAATTTAACCTGAATCTCCAAATGCTTCTGATGCCTCTGACAAATAATATTTACTGAAATTGTTCAGACTTTCGAGAAGAGAAAAAAGCAAAAGGCTGAGGTGATTCTATGGCAGGCGCCTTCCTGATGCATTCCTTTATCTCAGCAGCAGTAGCATCAGCCAGCCATGTGTCGAGGGTGCAGATGGCAGCAGATGCAGATTCTCTGAAAGCCATTAAGTCTAAATATCAGTTCTGAGTCCCGGATGGCTTTCTGTCTGCCTCAATTACCCTGACTAGATGCAACAAAGAGAGTTTGGGGAACAGAGTTGAAACCCATAACAAAATGGAAAGGAAAAAAGAAAGAGATCTTCCTCTATCTCACCATTGTTATCTCAGTGTGAATTGAGATAAAACCTATCTAGGCATCAACATAGTAACATAGTATTTATTTTTTGGTTGACATGTATGTATTCAACATTTTAATACTAATGCACAGCAGCACTATACATACATACATATGTATGTATGTATTTTTTTATATAAAGAAAAGAAAAAAAACAGTCTGCTTGATTCACAAACACTTGGCAAGTTGTAAAACTCGTAGTTCCATTAAAATCAGTTCATTTCAGTTCAATTCAGGCTAATTCACTTCAGTGTTATTTATTTTATTATAATCCACTTCAGTTCTCTTTAATCAGTTCATTTGAGATCAGGTCAACTCAATTCAATTCAATGCTGTTCAGTTACATTCAATTTAACAAAGTCAAGTTTAGTTCAGTTTAAGTCAATTCAGTTAATTTTACTTCACGGTTATTAAACTAATCAATTCAGATTATTTTAATTCAGTTTAGATTAATTAAAATTCAATTAAATTTACTTTAACTCAGTCCAGTAAAATCTGGTAAATCATTGCTAAGCATATTCAGTCCAGCATATTATTTAGTATTTCTTAATCATAAGTAAAAATAATCTGAGTTCTCATTCAAACCAAATTATGGTAAATCAATTTATTTCAGCCACAACTAGATAATCCTAAGAAAAATTGTGCTGTCTATATTTCAAGATTATGACTTTTGTAATGACTTTATATCAAAACTTGAACCAAGTTATGTGGTTATTTTCAGTGGTGCTCCTGAATATATAATGCAATATGCTCTCCATAAAATCTTACAGAAGCCTCACCTTGTAAAATGCATAATTTATTCTGTGATAAATTATGACGGAAGAGATTTAATGACATGTTCTAATAAACTTCTACTAGATAAATTATCTCATTGATAGATGCTACTGGTTTCAATAAATGCTTGCAGAAAAAAAAATTATGTGGCCAATTAAGGTATATTGTAATGTGATATGAAAATACCTTTTATAATGATGACTTTTCCAATGCAATGTTATATATTTTAATAAAACATTATTTTTTCACCAAATTAACTTAAATACCTGGAACAATTTGTCTTGCGTTCCTTCTGCAGCTCTCCTCAACGATTTCCAAATTCAATCCCAGCTACCAATGTAGTGTGGGAGGCAGAGAAGCGGGCCAATATTTGTTTTACTTTGCTGTTGCGCTTTCACCCTCCCTTCTCTAAAAATGCACCCATTGCTCCTTGTGTGTATCGCCGGGCAACAGACACATTACTTTGTCTCCATCTTTTTAGAGCAAGCGGAAACATCACACCGAGGCTCTTCTAGGGAGGCCAATTGGCATCCTACCTGACTGTCTTACCAATTAAGAGCCTGAGCAGAAAATAAGGCCTGGAGTGTTGCACATAACTGTGCCTAACTACATGTCCCTCCTTCTCTGCACCTCCCAAAAACAGCTGAGCTTCATCAGGGGACATTGAAAAGTAACAGTGCAGGAATCCTGCTCTTCTGTCTGCATTGGAAGTTTGCATTTATTTTTACCTTTAGGTCTGTTTCTCTGCAAAGTTTTGAAGAGTTCAACCCTATAAATAGCTAAATTAAATACCAATACTCTCTTAATAACAACTTGGAAACAGTTTCCTTATCCTTATTGTGCTAAAGTGATCTATTGGTGTAAGAAAAAAAAACACTCCTATCAAAGTCACAACTTAAATTAAATCTGTTTAAGTCTCTGTTTTAGTACCACAGATGATTGATTATTCATTCTGCTTTTTTCTTGTGGGATTTGTGAGTAGACACAAGCAATCACTACCTATTTATTTCTGTCTATGTCTATTTCTGTTCCCTGACTTCCTAGAAACTCTATCCTGTTTTTTTATTTTTATTTTTATATTATTATTATTTTATTTTTTTTATATGAAACTCTTACTTTCTAGTTAAACCACTGACTTCCTGGTTCCTAATTAGCCAATACTTGCCAGTCTGTCAATGCCTGAATCTCCAGTGTCATAGTCAAAAACCAAATCTTTTTTTTTTTTTTTTGTTTGGTCATTGTTACGTTTCATGTCATCAAATCCTATTTTATATCTGACATCAATGACAGGAGGAAATACAAAATCTGTTTTTGCAATAATTATATCATTATTGAGGGAAAAAGAACAAGCTGGTTCTGTGTGAAAAAGGGATTCTCACCATCAACCTAATAACTGGTTTTGACTCTATTCTGGCAACATGTGCCTTTACATCACTGTGAAGTAAAGCAGCCCACTCTTGTTTGCAAAATTAGTGTGGATAATTTTAAGTTAAGGTGTTTTTCAACAGGTTTAAAGTTATGCTAAACATCTTGGTCACATTTAAATATGGATTTAGTTTTTTGTTTGTTATTCATATCACTGTCATGATGCATGACATAACTGAGCTGGAGCTTAAAGTCACAAACTGATGGCCGGACATTCAATGGTTGCATTATACCTTCCTTCAATAACTTCACATAAAGGTGCAGCATATCAATGAGGTCCATTCATATGAGACAAGATTTGATTATCAAATACAATAAATAAATACATTCATGCATGGACATGGCCTTTCCTAAACCATTTGGTTATAAACTCATCAGTAGCTTAAAAATTCTGATAAAAAAAAAAAATAAAAAATTGATTGCATAATTGAAAAATAATGTACAATCCACAACAGAAAGTATTTTTTATCTTTCACATCCAGCTATTTTATTTTATTTTTGCCAGAATCTTACATTCCTTGTTATAGGTTGTTGACTGACTGTTTTTGTTAATGTAATATTCTGTTTTTAATGAATCCCCCTCATCCTTAGAGGCCCCAAATTTGGGGCCAATAGCATTGCTTTCAAAAGAGTCTTTATTACATTAATCTCTTTCATGAATATTTAGCTTACATTTACATGAATTTAGTTGGGCTCTTAGTTCTGCCCAGAAAATGAAATTATTTAACCTCATCCAAACCTTTCTATGACATCTTAAACTTGCATGTGAGATCTGGATAAAATGTGCATGATTTACAAAATACCGAATTCTGTGTTTGCACTGTCACAATGAGCATCACCCTTTCGTCTTTTCCGCATGAACAAAAATCTGTTCTATAGCTTCAGAGCATCACTTTTGTCCCCTGTGCCAGAGTAGTGAAATCGACAGGAGGCCAGCTGTCGGCCTGTTTGTTTGCCTCTCCGCTCTACTCTCTATTACTACCTCCTCCTTCTGTAATTACAAGCCTCAGTGCACACAAGCTCACCATCAGGTGGGGCCAGGGCCACAAGCGCAGCCCCACCACTTCTCTCTTCAGTGTGGCATTTTCACCCCCCATATGAAAGCTGCAGGCTGGTGGGAGGCTTTTTGCACATCAGAGAGTCTGTAGCTTCAGGGCAAACCAGCAAGATGAGCTTAAAAATAATAAATGTTGTTTCATGTCATTTAAATGTTACCTCACCAATAAGTGGTTCATAAGATGAGCTTTCTTCCTTTCCTCTCTGTGATTCGGTTTCTAGTGTCAAAGATGGTAACAGGAAACTATAGGGCCTACACCCTTCTAGGATGATAATATAATATAATATAAGGCCTACACCCTTCACCCTAGGGATGCAATCAATGAAACACAAGGAAATAGGGTAATCTCACAATGGACTGTGATATTATTCACTATTTTTATGTATTTAGTCTAGCTGTTTTCTGCATCATGAGGAGACAAAATATCATCTGCTATTAGGAAGAAATATGGAAATGTATCTGAAAAATAAAGAAATAAAGCCAAAAACCTTTTGAATTTGTACATTTTGTAATTTTTTCTTTGTTATAGCCACAAACCTTAACATTGTGTGACAGACAATGCAAAGTTAAAGTTAACATTTTCTACCAACAAAAATCTGAATGATGCAAGGCATGCATTTATATTCACCTCTGTTCTTTACACCACCTCTGAATAAAATCCACTGCAAATAATTTCCTCTAGACGTCCACTGATCAGTAAATAGAGCCCACATTCTTGTAATTTAATCTTTGTATGAATGCAGCCTTTTTTGCGAAGGCCTCAAATGTTTGCTGGAGAGCTTTGGGGGAAAACAAGATCATGTATATAAATACAGGTGAGAGATCAGAGATAAAGGTTTGGAGAGGCCTAAGGAAAGGTCAGGTTATAAAAAAAAACAAAGAAAAGGTCATCAATGTAAGCCTATAAAGACATAGCTGTCCACCTTAAATGGATGAACATTTGTCCATTAAGCAGCCAACAGACCAGTGGTAACTCTGGAGGAGCTCTGGGGATTCACAGTTTGTATGGGAACGTTTGTTGACAGGACAACAATCAGTCATGAATTTTATGAATAAGTAGCAGGAACAATAAGCTGAGAACAAAAGATAGTTATAGACATTCACAATGAAATTTACTAAAAAGCTCCATGGGACACAGCAAACATGCGTAAATCAATGCTATGGACAGATGAGTACAATTTTCTACTTTTAGGACTATGATAAAAAAGTCTATGTGTAACACTTGACATCCGCCTGAACACAAGCTCACGTAGGATTGCAGTATTGTTTTAGCAGGGTCAAGGAAGCTCGTCAGAACTGATAGGGTAATGGATGGAGCTAAATACAGATTCTAAATACACAAATATGTAATCTATCACTGTGTGATATTTATAAAGATGAATTGCCATGTTATATGAGAGTAAAGCAGGACCAAACTGCAGACAAGAGATAGAGCAGAACTGAGGGAAAGAGACCAAATAACACAGTGAAAACAGAAAACTGAACCAAAGCACACAGGAATTACAAGACTAAAGGAGAATAACCTAACTGCACAAACAGAAGAAACTAAATATAAATAAATTGCCTAAGATGACTGGATCTAAACAACACAAATTAACAGAAATGATCAAAACACCAACACAAATAAAAATCAAACATCTATGGCTCCTAAAATGACTGGGCAAAAGTTTTTTTTTCCCTCAAGATAAAGACAAACTTGCAGCTGTAAAAGCAGTAAAATGTGGTTCTGCAAAGTGAATAAAAACACAGTTTACAAATAAAAGTAAAACATAAAAAAAAGACATTTGTTGTTTTTGCTGTATAAATTCCCAATAACAAACACTGACGTCTAAAATTGCATTGTGAAACAACAAGTGACAAGATTAAGGGGGTTTGCAAATACCAAAATGGGTTCATATGAATAAAATCCCTGGTTGACACCACTAGCAGGGATTTTATTCAAACCCACCACTGTTCACATGTCCAATGGTTGCTGTACAATCGTATTTATATAGCATTGTTTTAAATAGAAGTTATTCTGAAGATTCAAACTTTAACTCTTAAACTGCGAGAGAGTCTAATCTTCCTCTGAGACCTAAATTTTTTATCTCGATGTAGGAGTTAAAGTCAGCATTAAGTCTTCTCATTTGGGATGTTCCACAAGGGTATTTCGTTTTGGGAGACAGCGGGCTAAGAAGATTATGAACACAGTTTTCAATTTATCTCGCACACCCTGACTCGTTTTTATTGGCTGGGACCCTCTTATCATGTTTTGCCAGGAGCAACATAAGCCACCGGCATCTTCCTCTCAGTGGCTGTAATGGATGCAGCATTATTTTTACCCCAAATGTGACCTTTTTAAATCATTTGCTTCTCATAAATGACTTAAAATTTTAATGGATGAAAGTTGAAACACTCAAGAGTGTGGATTAAATGTTTGCATGAGTGATTACAGGCAGTCAAAGCTACATAAAAGCCAGGCTTTTCTGTAAAATTTCCCAATCTCACTTTAGTCATAAATAGAGCAATAATGATAAGTAATGCATAGTTTTTTTACTCATTGCTATGTAGGGTGCAAAAGTAAAAAATCTCAGGGATCGTTCCAAGACAAGTTGGTAAAAAAAAAAATATTACCTGATCGATTTGTTCCAATTAGATAATTTATGAGGCCCAGAGATGTGTCCGTCTTAGCTACAGCATCGGATGCTGCTTCTGCTGATCAAAATATTCATAATTAGCTTAATTTGACCAGTTATCCTGAAATGGACCTGCAGTCAAAACCATCGCCATCATTCCAGTCAGCGATGGTTCTTATAAGACTGATACAGCACAATAAAGTTAACATCACTGGTACCTAGAATTAGTTTTCTATTATTTATTTCCATGTCACTTCATGAGGATGGAGTGTTATATGAGAAACTTAATTTTGGAATCATTAAGTTTCTCATGTATAGCTTGTTTGCGCTGTTTCTAAACAAACCTGGACAACATTTGATCTTTTAAGCAAAAATCTAAACTACTTACACAAATGAACTGAGGTTTTACACTTAATACACTTAACAGGTATTGTTCAAAACACAATTTAAGATTAAGTAAACCTCTTCCCTATATGTGAAATCAGAAAAAGAGAAACTGAATTACAGAATACTAGTAATGTTAAAAATTATTTTTCAACAGAAATTTATGAAATTTCAGGGGTAGGTACAAAAGTTTGGTAAATGCTACAAGTATCGAAAAAACTACAAAGGTGGGGTGGTTGTGAGGGATTAATAGGTGACTTCTTGTCCAGGACTCCAGTCAATCAAGAACCACCACTGATTACAGAAATAACTTCTTCCCTCTGAGTGGCACTGCATGTTATTTGCATACAATGCCACTCTAGACTACTGGCAAATCACATACTGTAACTATTTAGGTGGACATTTTCAGAATATGACATTTGTGTTAGCTTGGTATTTACAGCAGTATCCATCATAAGCTACGGGTAGAAATCCAGAAATGTTAACCCAGGAACTCAACTTTCTTTGTCTCTGTATAGATCTATCAACAATCCACCATATTTGGGTGCCTCTTGAAATGTCACCCAAGAATTACAACATAGAAACAGTGATTTCTTTTTTTAGTTGAGCTTTTGAAAAATTGTGTTTTGGGGGAATCCTGCAGTATATATTCATTATTTATTTCAAACTGGGCTTTTGATATTGATGAACTGTTGTCGGGGAAAGAATACATGACTTGCAAGTATCTTTAAAGTTGATGTTATTTAATCAGGGGGTATTTTAGGCAACCTTAAAAGTTCACATGATGCATCAGTTGGGCCTTTGCAGGGTCTGAAAGGAGAGGGTGGGACAGAGAGAGAAGTTCCTGGTGTAAAAAAAAGGGGCTGCATCAGTAAGGATATAAAACCTTGAGACAAGAGGATGCTCCTCTCTCAAACCCGCTGCCATCTCAGTGGTGGAAATGTTGGAGTTGGGGTGGGTCGACTTTGAGGTGACATTGACGCTATGTAGATGAGAGTGAGAACCCTGCGCTCCATGTTACGTCCTGCTCGCTTCAACTCAAACGGCGGCAGCTCCTTTCCCCGTCTTCTCTTCCTGCCTCTCTTTCAGCACCACTCCTTTAAGGACAGCACCTCGCTCTCAAACACGCACTTGTCCACCATCCTCTCCCTCCTTCAGGATCAAATGTCTGCTCCTTGACGACGGATGCAAAGTTTTCACCTTGGTTTCGCCGAGCACGAGTAAAAGGAAGTAACTTTTTTGGGGGGGAACATTGGATATTTCCCCGGTGGGAAACAACCGCACAAACAAGCTGTAATTTCACTGTAAGTACCCTATTCTTATTATAGAAAAAAAAAACATGCTTTGTTTTAATATTTGGAAAAAAAGTATATTAGGAATGTTATTCAGAAGCGAGGTGTTAGGACATTGCCACGTCCAGTTGCGATACATTTGGCAAAGCATGCAGATTTGCGGCTGCTCTTCTTTGGAGGCAGACGAATTTTACCATGACTACTTTTTTTTTTTAAAAATGTGTGACATATGTCTCTAACGTGAAATATAAAATGAAAAGTGAGTATTACGCAGAGAAACTGTGCGGTAATGTCAGTCTAACAATCAGTTTATGCGTCTTATATGCACATTTTACATACATTTCGAGCTACAATAACTTCATATATGTTTTCATCCAAATGAAACACATCTCTGAGGCAACCAGAAACATTTAAGACCTATGTTACCTCACGACGCTCCAATTACGCACTAAGCAGAGAGCGCTTGAGAGCGCTTCATCTTTCCTTTTACTCTTGCTATTTAAAATGCATTTTGAATATATAAAATATCTAATCTAAACGCAAATATATATATTTTTAATTCTAAAGACCGGATGTTGTTTTTGGGGCGTCAAATTATACAGATTAATTAGGAAATAAACCTGTATGGTGAATGGGTGGATAAAAGAGATCTGTTGAAGGTGCAGCCTCTGCGGAGAGTTATTAGCCTCTCCAGGTGATTCATTAGACGTTGGCTTTGCGACTACGACTCCTAAATGTGTTTAATTGCTCTGCTCTCGTACCAGAGCACTGGGAAGTGGGCCATTGAATGTAGAGCACAATGAATCAAGGACAAGAGCAGGGCTCTAAATTTCTTCTAACACGGATCCACTTCAGGCCATCAGAAGTGATTCTTGCTGTGGGATGAGTCCTTATTTGATCCCGGTGTGCGGCAGGTTTTTCGAAAAATAAAAAATAAAAAAATAAAAATAAAATAAATAAATAAATATCTAAATAAGT
>CAEFZX010020725.1:0-13086 GCA_903066825.1 Alfaro cultratus
GGCAGCCCGTGAGGTACATACAAAACCCACAAAACATTGCAAAGTGTAAATATCATTAAACAAACAAAGATAAACCACCAACAATCTTAAACAAAAACAGACAAACATCCATAAACAATCTGACATTTTTAATTTAGAAAATTCACGGAATAATTTTATTTAAATAGACTACAAAAAATAAATTATTTAGGCAATTTCATTTCAAATAGGTCACTATCCATTACAGGGATATGTACAGCACCTTCGTTTGTCTCACTCAGAAACTCATCTACCAGCCATGTACCGCCACAATGATTTCCGCCATCCATTTGTTGAGACAGGGATGATATGAAATTTATTGTGCGGTTCGTCCATAAAGATACACTTACACTGTAACCATCAACTAAGCCACCTGCCATGTTCAGTCTATCCGCTCACCTGTATAAATACTCCTGCGGCGCTCTTCCCACCGTTCGCTTAAAACCAGTAGCTCCTGGAGGAGAAAGGCTGCCGTACTCCAGACATCGCGCCAGTCATTTTAAGGATACTTAGTGGTCCCCCAGAAACGATGAAAACCCGGGTATTATCATCAATCAATAAATTCCCCACGGGCCGAACTTGAAAATTCGAACTTATGCTGCTAACACTTAGCTTTCGTCAACAACGTAGAGGTGAAAGTCAGAGTTACACGTAACGCAAATAATGTCCTGGCTGGAACACTGTGCGCTAAAAAATAAAACATAGATTAACGAAGATTCGAGGCAGATAAATTTCCCTCGAGGAATTTTAAAAATCGAGGTACTCGAATCATTCGAGGAATCGTTTCAGCTCTACAAGTAAATGAATAAACACATGATTTATATCATATTTTAGCTCTAAAATGAATGAACAATAATGTTTTAGCAAATCCCTTGCAATTAATGAGTGTAATAAGTGGACTAATGAATCTGGAAGTAGAGAAACATTGTGGAGAAATGGAGTTCAATGTAATCAAATTGAATGCACTGGACCATACCTTGAGTCACATGGGTATCAAAGGTCTGTGTAATTCTTTCCAACAGCTAATGACTGTAAATTACTACCAATGCAACGTTTAATTAGTTTGATGCAGTCCTGGTCACCCACCAACGATTTACAAAGTCTGGTAAGGTTGTGCTTTTATTCCTACAGTTAAAGAGTCAGAGGGAAAAAAAGAGGATGCGATGTACAAAGAACTATAGATTTAGTATTCTTATTCATGTGTTTTTCTGTTTGCTTCAAAACATTTTCAAGAATATTGTTACTCTGCAAACTCTTGCTGATCAGATCTTTCACCTCCATTCTTCTACACACAAAAACACCAACAGTGAGCTGTCACAGTCAACAAATGCCACAAAAATCTTGTCGTGACAAGGTCTTGCCCTGCTCACTAACCAATCCAGCAAAACATCAGTAGTATTGATCAATCGCATTCTTTATGGTGAAAATGTAAGGAAAAAGGGCAGCAGACATTTTTTTAACCTTTTTTCCTAGTCAGCAGACATTTTATATGAGCTGGTCTCTACTTTTTTATTCTATCTGAAAAAATCTTTAGCAACAACGGTCTTTCATTTCATATGCTGATATGGCAAAGGGTAAGAGCACCAACATGCTATGCATTTATCATACTGAAAATGGGGGAGTTGTGTGTGCTGGCAGGCGCATACTAGACCCAAGCACACATTGGCCTTTCAGTTTATTGATCTGACCACAACTCCAAGCACTACGAAATCCACAGAGACGATGTATAACCCACACACCGCACAACAACCTCCAGCAAATATGACAATATTCAACTTGACATTTAGATGTGGATGAATCAATGGCTGAAACGAATAGAATCAGCTGTCTTCATGGTCCAAAGTGCACAGTTGTGTGTACACAAGTGTGAATGGGTAGGCTAACGTGAAAGTTCTTGCTGGTCTTGTGTTCTTAATTTATCTACTAGCTGCTTTTCAAGAACTACAGTGGGATTTTACTGTTGATATTATATATGTCATAGCTTATAAGTATCTATAAACTTAAGGGGGTCTAACTAAAGTTCTAAAATTTGTCTGCATATTAAAGAAAATGTACAAATGACCAAAAATGCAATGGAAGACTTAATGGCCTGTGTCAAATGTAATACTGTTGGCCCTGCTAGCAACAACTTATTGTTGACAGCAATGGTCAAAAAATCTTTAATTTGCAAGAAATTTACATACATATTTCTTTTCTTTATCAAGCTATAAAAAAATATGTTTAACTGTATGTTTAAAAGTGCATACTCATTGTATTGCATGCTCTGGAGCAGAGGTATTCAACTACAGGCTCCTGTTATAGAGCTTTATTCTACATCTTAAACACTGAAGGAAATTCATGAACTTCAAATCCAATTTTTAATTATTACCACTATAACTACTCCTAGGCAGTGTTGGGAATTTTACAGTCCATAACAGGACACCCATTTAAGAAGCTGAAATGTTGTCAGTGGTTGCCAATTCCTTTTATTTGGCTCACTTTTTCCATTTTGGCAATTTATTAGGACCTTGGCATTCTATACTGTTTACTACTGATTTCTTTACTATTTTACTGTTCCTTCTGCTCAACTCAGCACAATGGGGAGCGGAACTTTCTCCCATTAACCTCCAAACTCTGGAATCGTCTCCCTCTGGACTTTCCCAACACCGATACTCTAACTATGTTCAAGTTTAAGATTGCTTACACATTGTAATTGCCTATTCTTCTCGAATTGTTCATGTGTACTGCTTCTTGTTATGTTGCTTGATCTGTACAATGTCTTGGAGTGCTCTGAAAAGCACTTCTAAATAAAACGTGAAATTGTCATTATCATAATGCTATTTTAAAACAAAACATATCATTATGCAATACACTAAGTTGGATAATATAATTAATCATGTAAAATACATAAACCCTCATTCCAAGGGTATTTTACTACATTTCTTTCTTGTATTTCTTTTTGTGTGCAACCATGAAATATTTGCTTATTAAACAGTATTCTAGCATCAACTTTTTTCATCTAATTCTGTACCACACACAACCACACAAACGAAGACATAATGTTCTATTAATTTAATTAAGCCTAAATACTCAAGCCAAGTCAGGTTGTTAATTTAACTTTTTGTCTTGCTAGTATTCTATATCAATATTTCAACATACATAAGACAGGAGTGGCACTGGCTGTTTTTCATTATTACACAACATTAGGCTTAGTTCTTGCTTGCGTTGGTAAAAATTTTTACATTTTCCAGAACATATGCCTTAGGAATTGTTAAAAGTCCAATCAGGGAGAATCCAAGTCATCCCATCATTAACATGTACACTCTGTGCACAAGAGGTCATGGTATGACATTTTCTTGCACAGTGTGTATTAATGAGTGGTGATGTGAAATCTCATAACATGTAATGAAGTTGTAACCAGTGGGGGCATAAGAAGAGGTCATAGTAGAGCCAGAGCCTAATGGCTGGTGTTTGAGCGACTAAGCCATGAAAGGAATAACCAGCTGTATATGGTGGAGAGCAGCTGTTATGGCCCTCAATTACACATCTGATTTGGCCTCCAGAGGTTGAAGCATATGCTATAGTTTTCCGCCAGAAGAACTGACCTTACACTGCACTCGAGTTTTAGTTTTATGCCAAGTGTGGCTTGACGTCATAGAAGTAATTTAAACAAATTTTAACCATGTTTTTCTTTTTTTCATGATATTGAGTGCACAAAAAAAATGATTATAATGTTATAAAACCATCGAAGAGAGCTATAAAATACTGAATGATAATTCTCTCAGCTTCAAATCTCCTGCTAAATGACTGTTCTATTAATATTCAAATGTAACTTGCTACAAAACCAATTGTTCTTTAGGGACAGGTGAATAAAGCCAATTTAAGTTAATTGACCCTCTGAAAAGTGATCTGCTTTGAACAATTTGATACATCTGACAAAACAGCCACATGCTTTTTCTATTTCCATCACTTGAGACATTTTATAGCCAAGTTCTTGTGACGACTATTTTGCTTCTCAAGAGATGAATATTTAGACTTTTCTGTAATTAGAAATTTCACTAACAAAAACAGATTTTGATTTCTTTTTAATTTTCTAGAAAGCAAAAGGCGAAAAAAAATTGTACATTACATGTTTAATATTTTTGGTGACTGATGAGAGAGATGCTATCTCTAAGGCCATGTTCACACTTAGACAAGCAAAAATATCTGTAAATGTCTGTGCCCACATGACAGAATGCAGGTCCTTGGAAAACTATTTGATATGCATGCCGTGCCAATCAGTGACATTGTAACACTGCCAGAGAACGACATAAAAAGACACATCAAACTGTGCCATATTAGTTGTTTGTTACTATGCAAATAACTAAGAAGATGATACGCAGTATTGCATGCTAGATTGAATAAGCAACATTGCTAATTGGCTATACATACAGATAAGATACATAAATCAATCAGATTGTAAACTGAAGTTATGGATAAAATATTGTATTTATACAGCCAGCAAGTACAAAAATATATAAAACCAACCACTAAGATGAAACACAGTATTTTCTTTTCTGGATGATCATGTGTTTGTTGGATCTCTTCATTTATTTAGAAAATAAAAAAGTTTCCATGTTTTTATATTGTTGTAGCCTTCCGTTAAAACTGCATTCAGAAAGGTTATAAAAAATGATGAAAATTACTCCCGACTTGAACTTGCGAGTGGTGTAATGTAAGTACAAGGTTTAATATCCTTAACAACTACAAAACACAAAGCTATAAAATATTACAATTACACTTTTATTAAATAATTAAAATGGCATAGTTATTTTCACTCTTCAAACTTCTGAATCTAATGGATGTTTCTAAAGACATGCTTTGTGCTGTCAAGAAGAACTAAAACATGCTCAAAAAGAAAAAGTGTCTTCTTAAAAGCCACTTTGTTGTTTGCAGCCATTCAGCCATACATAATAATAAGCTCTTGGGAAATACACCCATCTCTTTTTTTATTTTAGCCGTTAGACATACTTACAACAACTCTGTGGTTTGTATTGAAACACTCCATTGTTTCCTTCAGGTCTGTGTCTTTCCTCAAAGTCAACCATCCATAATTATTGTCCTATTTGTTCTTCTTTGTGGTCACCTCTCTGAGTTTCATTTTAGCTGTGCTCCATTTTTGATTTGATTATGCTCAACACATTCTGGTCTGTTTTTCTTGTAGTATTACAATTTTCAATGACATTTTATAGGATACCATGTACAAGTTCTTAATTTGACAGTAAAGCATAACAGTAAAGAGAAATGGGGGCAAAGCCAAAACGTTAATCTTACAAGAGCGTTATGTATTTTGCAGGCACATTTTCTAACATAATTGACTAACTAAAAATGCTGTATATGTCAACCATAACTTAAGCAAAATTTGACCCTGCAACATAACACCTTGAAATTGGGAATCTGTCTCTTAATGAATTAATGAATCTTTTTAACACTCATCACAACAATGCTACTCCATTATGTTGTCTACAACCATTTTTAGGGGCGTTTAACCGAAAAGTAGTTTATATGATAAGCTCAGCAGACTTCCACCAGGCGTTTGCTAATTACTGCTGCCGCTAGTCTGGAGGAAGAGGCGGTGCTCTGTGAGGCAGAAACTTTGTGAGAGCAAGCATTTCTTCACCCCGAAATGGGATCCGTGGGAGATTCAAGGATTTTTCAAACATGAATGAAAGAATCAAAGCAACACTCCAGGTTTGTTTTTAATGAGGGAATAACATTTTGACATGATATAAAGTTTAAAAAAGTCGACGTTTCATCCCACTTTTAAATGCCAGTACTTTTCCTCAAAACCTCACTCCATGTACCAAATATTTCACAAATAATGTATATTTGTTTTTATTATTATTATGCAACTCACCTCACTGACAGAGGTAAACATCCAGGGAGAAGACATTGAGATATTGGACTCTTAGTACACCTGGGTGTTCACTTGAAAACAAACTCGACTGGACTCATAAGACTATTGCTCTTTGCAGGAGGGGTCAAGGGAGACGCGTTCCCCACAGAGTAGGCGGAGGTCTTTTGGATTGCAGGGGACACTCCTCAAGATCTTCGTTGACATTATGGTGTAGTATGTTGGAGCAGCATTTTCTCTACAGCTGAGAGGAAGAAGTTACAAATCAGGAAGGCCAGCTGTGTATTTGGATGCCCCCTCAACCCAGTGCAGTTGATAGGAGACAGAAGGACTCTGGCTAAAATAGCATTACTGATGGACAATTTCTCCTATACCACGCATGACACTGTTGTTGAACTGGAGAGCTCCTTCAATGACAGAGTGCAGCATCCTAAATGCACAAAGGAGCGTTATAGTAGGTCGTTTCTCCCAGCAGCTGTCTGACTTTGTAACCATCACTGCTCCCATCAAAATCGATACGTTTTCACATACATGCTGGTGTTTCCACAATCATCTATTCTGTTCTTACTCATTTTCAAGTAACTTCTTTTGTTATTGCACATTTGTTTTTCAGCATTGATATATTGTATTAAGGTATTGGGGCACTGTAAATAGTCTGCCTCTACTCATCGATAGTGTTACTAAGCTTTACAAATGTTTTATGTATTTGCCATTTGGACACAGAGTGGAATGAGTTTCCTATGTAAGACTGACTGCAGGACTAGGAAGTCTGTTGGTTTAATGCTCAATACACATGTACAATATGTACATTGCAAAAGGAACCAGACTCAGTTGCGCACCTCTTGGATAATGAATATTTCACAGAATTTTCTGTTATAGTCCTGTACAGGTTGTTATTATTATTATTATTATTATTAATATTATTATTATTATTGTTAGTCTTGTTTTTTAAATAAAATGCTATTGGGAAGGTTAGTCTCATAGTCTACTAACTGAGCCACAACAGCCCCAAACTGTAATATTACAAAGCCATTATAAATAGAGTTATATGTACATTTAATAAAGATATAAATATATTGAAAGGGTGGAGAGTTTAAATGGCACTGAGTGCATAAGGACTGGTAAATGCATAAGTTTGTATGAGAGTTTAAGTACATGGCAGAAACAGAGGAAACAAGAAGGAAAAAGGCAACTGATAAGCACATTGGGAAACTGAAATTGAGATGACATGTTTACACACAAACATATCTGTACCCCCATTAGTGGCTGTACCAGCAGCAGTCAATAGCGTTAACCTTTGATGCTACTACACACATACATAGACACACAAACAGCCTTCAGTCCTGTAGCTGAAATGCCTATAATCACTGTGCTCCCAGTTTTGGGAGCACAGATAAAGCTTTAATGTCATCCCACAACACACATACTGGCACCCTGTTTATTAAGGTAAGACCATAATGTCATCGCTACGTTGTGATAAAGTTCAAGGGGAAAACCAATGCTTGAGTCCTTTTGCTCTTTTAAATGCAGTGAAAGGTAGTAGAGACAAAATACTCTCTTTTCAGGTAAGTGTGTCATGGTAAAGTGTGAGTGTGCACTAATATGTTTGATTATTGTGTCACAGTTTAAAATAGACAGGGATCATCAATTTCTGGGACACTATACCCAATCTGATTTGTTTTGTGGTAAAGATGTGCTGAGTTCAGAAAAAAGATTAAGTATTTATTAATCTGTACATAACTGAGCAAAATGAAAATAAAGTTCCTTAACAAGATCTACACTGCCCTATGAAAGAAAGTGGATCAAAGTTTAGTCTTTTTAAATATATCTTGTTCTCTAAGGCCTTGTGTAGGTGTTAGTTCAAGAGAAATTCATTTCCATAGCTTACAATACTCTATTCAGACTTGTACATTAGCCAGCTAAAATTGTGAAAACTTTGTCTATTTTGGCTGCACTACATGAGACTTCACTTTGTCCACAGAATGTAGCACTAAAGCCAGTAACTGGCTCAATTCATAAATTTTTTTGGTCTGAATTCCCCCTTAATAACAATAAAAAGTTAAGCTAACATCACTCTACAATAATAGAATTTTTTGGTACTTCTGTTAATTAAAGAATTATATAAAAGAGCTGGCAAAAAAAAGCATCACACCGAGTAAAGAACTATTATTCTTAAAAATGTATTCATTAAATTAATTTACCCAATTCTTCTGTTGTACTACCTCTATTAGACTGACCTTCCCAATAGCATTTCTTGACAAACAATACATCATTCTTTCCATCCGCTCCCTGTTTAATTATGCAACTCCTCCTATTGATTTACTCCTCCCCATTCTGTTCTATAATTAGAGGTCAACATTTATTCCCAGCACTTCATTGCCACAACAAAGACATTGAAGCAATGACGAATTATCTGTATGCAAATAAAACGGGACTTCCAGCAACTGAGCATAGCTATACCAATAAAAATATTCTTCCAACTATTCTGCAAAAAGTTAAGCTAAAATCAAATAGTCTAAATTACTCTAAAATAATTCAGATGAAAATCACTTTAGAGAGCTTAGTTACAAGACTGTATACATATACATGTCAGTAAACAAAAGAAAACAAGCATAAAAAACAAGGTACACCCCACCAATCTAAAGTCTGAAAAAATTCAAGATAAAATAGAGATTTAAAACCACATGCAAAATTCTAAGCCGAATTCACAACTACGAGTCATTTGGACTCCAATTGTACATACAAGTGATACAATAAAGCCAAAATATGTCTGATGTAATACTGCATTTAAATTAACACAGGCATACCGGGGTCTTTAAATTGTCAGAGACAAAATTATATAATATAATATAATATAATATAGTTGTCTTTGTTTTGATTGTTAATGACAGCTCATATTTTCTTTCCCAAGCATATTTTATGGCCTTTGAGTCCAAAACGGATCAGTGGTAATTCATTATAAATCGCTGAAAATTCATGCACAGCATGATGATGAGAAAATGAATATTCATCACTGGCAATGAAGCACAGCAGCATCACAACATCTGATTTTAAGGCTCCACTGGCAGTAGAGGACTGCTAAGCCCAAAACCGGAGGGGAAATTACAGCAAATGAGTTAAAAAGGGATATATCTTCCTCTTCTTCATGTTTATGTGTTTTGTTGCAGGGATAAACTGGCATTTGCTTGCAATGTCAAACTGGTCGTTAAATATTATCCAGCGAACTTGTTCACACAAAGATTCACACAAGGGTAAAAAAGTAAATAAAAACAAAATAAATAATAAGAGACTGTACATGTAGGACTCATTTACATCGTAAGAAAATTAAAATGAACAGTTCCTAAAAATAGCATACTCATATTAAAATAATATGTATGCTAATATGAGTATTATTCTTGTGAATATCAGATTACTTACAAGAAATGAAGAAACTGTGCAAATAACATGGATGCAAAAATGTATTGCGTTTGAGCTTTAAGGTCTTACAGCTGCTAGGAGGAAGCAACAGCCTCATGCGTGTGGTAGGAGACTTTGTGCAGCAATAATGCTATTTTTCCGGAGCTTTTCAGTCTCTAACCACCTGCACTGGGTCGAGGGGACATCAGTTGGTCGAGGCGGACATCTTTGGAAACAGTAAGATGAGATTATCTAACTGCTTAGTTCTTGCTAAGTTGCTGTTGCAACATACTATACCAGAAGATAGCTGATGCCACCATAGAGACAAAAAAAATACACGTTACCAGCTTTAATTTTTATTTTTGTCACCATTTGGTGTGGGATGTATTATTGTATGTTTTACTGTAAGTTTTATAATCTATTTTCATCTCTGTAGCACTTTGAGATTTCTTTGAAATGTAAGGTGCGTTATAAATAAAATTTATTATTATTAATTATTATTATTATTCTCTTTACCTATTTAGACAGGGTTAGAGTGTTTACCATGACAGGGGCTTTTTGTGCAAATACTGTAATATAATATAGAAACACAGAAACATTGGATGTTACAATTTGGGGGGAAAAGTTTTGATTTTTCATACACTATTACATTCTTTTTCATCCATTTTGTCTGATTGAAAAGCACAAACATAACAATGATGTACAGTATGAAAAGAAGTATTGACCTACCCTGTAAAAGAAACCATAAATATAATTGGGACTTTTTGCATTTTTAGAAATGAAAAAATTCTGAAACTATCACAAAAACTTTACAACGCATTTAGAAAAGATCTCACATTAGAGCCACCCACCTTAACTGACAACTAAACTCTTTTCACTTCATCAAAAAACTTTTTTTTATCTCTAGTGAATTTTCTTCTCCATATGTCAGAGTTGGAGGAAAAACAACAAAGAACATATATAGATTTCTATTTTAAACCTCATTATAAATCATATACGGCATACAGGAAGCAGAAACAATTCAAACACAATTAAAGTAAACGTTAGAGAAAAATTTCCATTTTTTTAAATAATTGCATATTGTGAATACAAATCTGTTGTAACAACTTGTAAATATGTCATAAAGACAACAAATCACTCAAGTGTGATTGACTATATCCTATCATTTTCACTTAAGAGACAAAATGCCCTTTGTTCACAATTGTATGGCTGTGTGAATGCTTGTCTCATCCATAATCCAAGTTTGAGATTGAGACGTTTAACTGTATAAGCCCTTTTAAGCCCTTTGCATCCTCCTTCTGATTTTTTGTTTGTTTGTTTTTTTTAGATGGAAATTTAAACACAATAAAACCCTCTTAGCAGCAATGATAGGGATTGTCATTTCTCTGAATTCCTTAATTGGTCAGCCAATTAATAACTCACATAATATGTTTTTGTAAAAGAATACTCCTATGCTAAGAAATCGACTTTCCTCTTCTGTGTGAAAACTGGATAGAAAGGGGATATGTGTGCACCGACAAGGAACCTAGCTGGCACTGGCTCATATGCACTAGACTGAGAAAAGGGCAACAGAGCAGGAAAATGTTAAATAATCCAGAAAATTGAATGAGCATGTTGGGTCTCCAAATGTATCAGACACTGTATGGCGAAGTGCTTCAAAATACATGGGCGAGGGCTATTTTACTGAAATCCATCAAATAAAAAGGAAAAGTATTTCCATTGTAAATTAATTTAGATATTTAAAATCCAGATATCACAAAAAACATGACTAATAAAAATACAATTGAGTCACTACAACACTGTGGAGAAACCTGAGAGCCTGTCAGAAGCATTATACTGGTAGAAGTACTCAAGAGATCAATACTTTGCATTTTATACAATAAAGTATCAACAAGGAGGTCACTACTTTGCGAAAAACAGTAAAAATACCCAGCATAGGGAAGACTGCTGACAAACCAAATAAGTGAGAATATACACACAGAAACACAAGCACTCCCCTATGACAGTAAAACAGGTAAAGCTAATTCAATTCTTTCCCGAAAGGCCGTGGTGGTAATATTGTTCAATGGAGGACGTAGGATGAAGCACTGAGCAGAGGCTGAAGTACATTAAGGGGAGGTCCTTGAATATTTGTCTGAACACTTACGACTGTGTCCTCTTTTTAGCTCCACATTAACTAGAAGTGTTGCAGAAATTTTGAACACCCCAAAAGAGCATCTGCACATTTACCTGAGAATGGCAGCTCACAGATTTCAATCTGATTCTACACAATGTAACAGGGATGAACTCCCCACTGCTGATAGACATTAAAAAGATATTAAGCTTCCAAAGTGCTACACAAAAGTAACTCTCCAAAAAAACTAACAAGTCTGCACACACTCCGTATAAGGTCGTTCAGTTTTCAATTTGATCTCTAAAAAAATTTGAAGTTTAAAATCTTTTGTCGTGCTATGTTAAAAGTGTGGGTTTTTTTCCTGATACTCTGCCTTCAGCACATCATCACAACAATGTTTCTCCATTTATCTGTCTACAACCATTTCTAGGAGCAGTTCATATGAAAAGTTCAGCAGATGACCAGCTCCACTAGGTATTTGGTAATTGTTGCTCCCACTAGCCTGGTGGAATTGATTGGGGAACACAGGGAGGGGAGCCTTGTGAGGTGGAAACTCAACTGCGGACTGCAGATCCAACAAGAAGCTTTGTGGAAATAGGAGGCACTTTGTGGGAGCAATTGCTTAGGCTACCACGGGATATTGAAAAACTCCTCAAAAATGCATTAGAGAATCAAAGCAACTCTCGAGGTCCGTTTATGATGAAGGAAAAGCATTGTAACATAATGTAAAGCTCACAAAAGTAAATTTTATATAATATCCTGCCTTTAACATTTTAGACATGCAACTATACAAAGCAAGATAAGAAACAAATGTATAACAGTTTAATGTTTGTGCTAAAATTATTTGAAACTGCAGCAGCTGTTTGCTGAAAATCCATGGCATTATTATGTTGCCAAAAAGAGCAGGTTGGTAGAATAGAGTGGAAAATAGATCAAGGGTTTGGTCCTACAGTAATGTGGGCACTGCTGGGATCGTGATAAAGAAAGACCTTTGCCAAAAAGCAAAGCTCTCAATTTCACACTCTGTTGTTTTCAAAACTCTCACCTGATGCTCATGAGATGGGTTATGACTGAAAGAATGAGATCCCAAACACAAGGTGCTGGGATGAGCTTTCTCTGTAGAATGGCCAAAATCAGTCTTAGCGATAAGATGAGGAACTCCATCATCCAGGGGGAGCCTCTTCTCAACATTCAAAGGGGGCAACTTGAGGTGATTTGGACATCTGATCTGGAGATTCTGAATGAGCTGGAGAGTGTCTGTGGATAAGGATCTCAGCATGTTTCGGACATATGGACGGATGGATGGATGTATGGAAAGCACCAGAAATATTAACATTATAACTAAATGTTCTAATGTTGAAATAATTTTTATGGAGCAATCAGTATGACAGGACTGGCAACAGAAATAATTATTGTTATTTCTATATTAAGAATGTAGAATATACAGTACAGACCAAAAGTTTGGACACACCTTCTCATTCAATGAGTTTCCTTTATTTTCATAACTATTGATATTGTAGATCCACACTGAATGCATCAAAACTATGTTGCAGCACTTCGGTCCTCTTGGTGTATGAAGTGCTTTATAAATAAAGTTGGTATGGTATGGTAATTAACACATGTGGAAATATGTACTAAACAAAAAAGTGTAAAACAACTGAAAATACGCCTTATATTCTAGTTTCTT
>CAEFZX010020727.1:0-29203 GCA_903066825.1 Alfaro cultratus
ATTTTCAGTTGTTTTACACTTTTTTGTTTAGTACATATTTCCACATGTGTTAATTCATAGTTTTGATGCCTTCGGTGTGAATCTACAATGTCAATAGTCATGAAAATAAAGGAAACTCATTGAATGAGAAGGTGTGTCCAAACCTTTGGTCTGTACTGTACGTCTAGTCAACCTAATAAATGCTAAGGAACATTAGCTTTAGTTCAGAAATGTAATTTGTGAACATATACAAACAAAGACTGATAACAATAGTTACCAAATGTAGGATTAAAGTCTTGATACAGAGAGTCGTTGTTTAATGTGATGTCATAAATCTACAACAATAAACTGAAGCAATGTTGTAAAGAAGAGTTGGACCAAATTTCTCCCCAACACAGACAGACTGATGGGCAGAAGACAAATACTTTAAATGTTTGCTGATAAAAGTAAATCTGCATTGATGTACTATTTACTGAATAATAGTGACAGACAGTATTGCTGTATTCTTCTTTTAGAGTTGGATTTGCCACATGTGAAAACAGACATTATATTTGTTATGGTAACATTAATAAAGTGAATAAATAAAAATAAAATAAATAAGTAATGTAAATAAATGCACTGTGTGAATGAACCTAAGCCTCTATAATTAAATATTGTAATCCAACAATGTGCTTCTTTAAGATGCTTCATCATTCAATATTACAGTATATATTATATTGTTCATGTAATATTATTCTGCGTTATAATTTAAAAATTGATGCTGAAAATCGGTTTCATCATACGGAGATGGGAAGCAACAACAGTCAGACTGAAGCATACCTCATGTTGGTGATGAGCTTCTTAATGGAGTCAGACACGGTCCTCGAGTGTCCCGCCAGCACCGACCACTTAGGAGGGTCTTTGGGGTTGACCGCCAGGGACCGGGCGGTCTGGATCAGGCCCGTCGAGCTCTCCAGCATCATCTGTGCTGCTGTTAAAATTGGCTCCATGGCTGCATGTCCCTGAAGAGTTTGGATTAAACTCATTTTTAAATGACTCCAGAACATTTGGTACAGCTTCTGTTTTACTGTGATATAAGTGTTATCAATGGCTAAAAGCTGCACGTTTACTTCCTCTGCTATTCCAGCCTCCTGTCTCTTTTACTGTAACTAATGGAGGATATTTGCCTCTCTGGACTTATTAAGGCTTATATCCCCTTTTATAAATTAGCTTTTTTTCTACTTAGTTTTATTAAATATTACGTAAATAAGTGTTTAGTCAGCAGAGACAGCATCTCCAAATGTTCTACATCTGTTTTCCTGTAGTTTTAAATGTATTCCTCATTACTGTTAACAAGTTGTTAGCATCCAAAAAGTCATTGCAATGTAAATGTAAGAGTCACTCTTTTGTCTTTGAAAGGTGAAAATAAGGACCACACAGCTAAACAGGTTGCTCAAAAATGTTCAGTACCCAATACAGTTTGCCCACCTTTCAGTATCAGCCTTACAACTCTGGTTCAAACAGTATGTTGACCAATCATGACAAGCATTCTTGTTTAAGCATTCATTCTTAAACAAGAATAACAGTTTTAATGCTTCAAATGGAACATAAGAATTTGCTGGTGCATCATCAGTTTCTATTTTAGTGATGTGTTGTTATATATTTGAAGGATAAATGAGATGTTTCACTTGTATCATCACGAGGAAAGAAAATTATCCACTTTTAGGTTTCTCAAGAAAAGGTTTTAATAACAGTGCAAAAACAATAGGCATAGGTTTGTTGGTTATTAAATTAGAGCAGAGGATACTATCAACTAGAAGACAAGTGAAATAACTCATAATCCAAATCAAATGTTGAAAGGTTAGGAGAGGACTAACCTCAGGACTGATATGAGCAGGAATGCTGGCGAACTCTGGGTTTGAGGCAAAGGCAGTCAGGTTGTCCACAGCTTCTATCAGAGGGCCAGTAGCAGCCTTGCACTTCTCTCTGTTCTCCTGATTAAAGGCTCCATCTAAAGCCTGCAAAAGAGACATCAATCAAAAGTTTCCAAAAGACTACAATTCTAGAACCAAGTTGGACCTCTGAGCTGCATTTTGCTGAGAGAGAACTGTTGCTTAGTTATGGGCCCCTCTGAACTAGTTCCTAACAATCATTTAACTATTTTTCTACTTGATGTGCTGTAAATTTCAAGAGTTAAAATCCAAACAGGACTGAGCTCAGCAACCAGTAAACACAAACAAGCAAGATGTTTGTAAATCAAGTGAGAGATTTTGTCATATTACTGGTCATAAAATGAAAAAGTACAAACCTTTATAGATTTCACCAGGTTGGCAGTGGTGTTGGCCACTTCTTTGGCTGACTGGACAAACTGTCTCTTGGCAACAGGGTTAGGTGTTTTGGAAGAGGCCAGGCGGCAGGCGTTGCACAGAGCTGAAGTGTGTTTGGCAACAATGGTTGCTGCAGAAAGCACCTGAGCAGAGAGTAAGTGAGCAATTCACCACATGAAGGATCACTCTAAAAGAAACTAAAACCAGCTTAAGCAATGTGGTAACCACAAACCTGAGACTGGGTGCAGGCTGGATCCACCAGGTTCTGGCAGGCCATCTGGATAGCCTGGTTAGCCCGGGCAAACTGAGTGGGATCCACAAGACCTTTCTGACCTGCTACACTGTTAGGATCTGACACTCCCACCAAATAAGCTGCCTAGACACACCAGCAGGTTGTTGGTCACAACACTCAACGGTAATAAACAGATAGTTTTATACAGAAAGTATTTTACCTGTGCAGCTGCTTCAGTGAGACCACACAATGCTTTGGATCCAGTACTGACTGAGTCTCCAAACTCTGGCAGGTTAGAATTCTTGGCATTGTGTGAAATGCCTGCCATGGACTCACCAAGGACCTGTCCAGAACAAGCAGACAATCAGCCGTGCCACATAGAGAGCTTTCATGTTTTTACTACTAGTGTTTCAATGACAGTTCAGTGCATCATTTTAAGCCTATGGCTTGTTTTCAACCTCAACAATTTAGTTTGTAAGAGAAACCTTGCAGAATGGAAGTTAAATAGGATAAGAAAAGCAGCTGAGTGTGTGATGTACCTTAGAATTCTCCATGACGCTGTCAATGCACTCGAAGAACGACTGTTCATTCACTGCCTCGGTGGGGTTCTCCAGCATCCCTTTCACTGACTGCACACAGAGTCCAAACTTTTGCAAACTATGTTTCTATTACCGCTGTCACACTCTATGACATATGATGACACACTAACTCTAATGGACTGGAAATCGACATCAAAGTTTTTAAAAAATGACTGCTTCAGGAAAGGGGATTTATTGTTGCTTCTCTATATTAAACCAAAGAGCTGAGATTATTTTATGTAATATAGCAGATATTTTACATAAAATAATATATATATATATAAAATGTTTTATTGCATTTAAATGTTCTTATCCCCCAAGAAGCATGAACTAACCTATTCCTGGACTTCAGCATAACTTTTCTGCACATCTAATGAATGTATGGCTTGAAGGAACAACGTTCACCCTAAGATTGTCAGACAACCAGTAAATATGAGGAAAAAAAACAATCCCACTGCAACCAAAAGTGCCTCTTTTTGCTGATGTTGTAGCAGGCTGAATTTTTACACCAATAAACGTAGGATACATGCAACAGGCACACATCATAAACATAAAAAGATAGACAAGAATGCATTTGATGTTTTATAAAAGGAGCTCCATTTCTGCATGTTTGCTCCATGATGGCTCCAAATACAGTTTTAGACATGCCAACATACTTGGCAAGTTAACAGCCTAAGAAAGATATGCTGTGGGTCACGTGAGTCACAATGGCCAAATTTTATCCCTGTTTCTAATCTTCTGATATCTGAACTGAAAGTTACAATGTGAAAAGTAAACTAAAAACCAGACTTGATGCTTCACATATAGTATAAAGTTATATGGAGACTCGTGAACGGCAGCTCTAGCATAACAGATGTTACCTCCAGTTCTCTGAGAGCGTTGTCACACTCCTTCTGACCTGGAGCCTGCTGAGTGCACATGGTGATGAGCTGGTTGATGCTGTCTGTAACTGCCCTGGAGATATAAAGACTCACACATGTTAAGTACAGACTAGCTATGGAGAAGTCACAGTCAGAGAAGAGGATTTCTCACCGAGCTGCTGCTGCTAGCTGGTTCTTCAGGTTGGGTGAGCTGGGGTCGGTGGACAGAGCCTTGGCTGCAAGCAGCAGCTTGCTTGATGACATAGAGATAGTTTTCAGGTTGGACACTACCTGTGTCTGATCCTCTTTGGACTACAGGAGACAAGAAAGGCTGAAAGTTTGAATTCAGTTAGAGCACTAAATGCTTATTCTTGAATAAAGTTGCTGAATCTTCAGCTTTGAACATTCAGCAATTTAAAATCAGAAGTTTAATCAGTTTTATGAACTCTTAAGCCACACATGATAACAACATGCATAGTGTTTTTAAAAACCAAAATGAATAAATATGAACTTACCTGCTTCTTAAAACCCTAAACAAAAGTGTCAAAAATTTGAAGGTGACATTTTTGGAATACTAAAAACCACAATCCAAATTTATATAAGAAAATAACTAACTAACTGGACACTGCAGAGCAGAAAAGTCTCCATTTCTTCATTTTTCATGATGATGACCAAAAAAATTAATTCAGTAATGAGCGTTTATGTAATAACGTATAATCATTCTTCTGATACAGAGTTCAACTACTTGCCATATCATTTTAGAATCTTTGATGAAATTTTCTCACTTTTTTGTGCTACACAAGTTTGGTTTCCTGTGACTTCTTTAAGACACTTTCCTATATTTTCTAATAGCTCTTTGCCATCTCCTTATTAGTAACAAATACTCCTGCTACTATGGATCAGTTGTCTTAAAATTGTGACTTAGCCAACATGAACTCTGTGGCAGTCTTATCTAATCCTACCTGGGAGGTTCCAGCCATGTCAACACCAGCATCCAGGAAGGTGTTGAAGTCTTGTCCAAACTTGCTGGTAGCCCTGGCCAGGTCCTGGGTGGTCCCTCTGGATGCCTGGACCACCTCATTGGCTGACTGATTAAGGCCAGCTGCCACCTCATTCAGCTGAGCCTGAATTTCCTGGAAACTTCTTCCACTGGATGGGAACTACAAGGTTAGAGAGAGAATACCAATATTGAATGGGGCATAGGGAAATTAAAAGTTAAAAAACTCCTGTTTTTCTCTTGAGAATGTACAAGTTAGAAAGAGGTCTTTACTTTAAATTTAGAAAAATATAAAGTAGTGTCCAGTGTTTACTCTAGTCATGAAATACTTCTTCAAATTTTATAGCTAGAATTACATTACTCCCTTCCCTTTAAGCTCAACCCCAGAAAAACCCACAGAGAAATTGTTTTGGACAAAGTTAAAGGAAATTTAAGAAAAAAGGAAGTGTAGCAAATAATTTAAAAAATGCACAGCAATACATTGTTATTGTTAAAAACTTTGGTAACACTTTATTTGACAGGGTGTGCATAAGACTGTCATGACACTGTCATAAATATGACCTTACCCCTGTCATGAAGATGAATGAGATTTCATGAATGCTTATGACTGTTGTAAGTGCGATTCTGTAAATAATGACACTTCTAATCAAAAGTTGACCATTTTAATGAACCTTTGATGCAAGTTTAAAGCAACTTTGCTTTTAAAAGCGTCAGTATGTACCAAATAATTCAAAGTTGACACTTTTAATGCAAACTTGCATGAAAAGTGTCATTATTTACAACTGTCAAACATTTACGCTCATGATAGGGGTTATGTCATGTTTATGACAGTGTCATGTCAGTCTTATGTACACTCCGTCTAATGAAGTGTTACCAAAACTTCTATCTTAATTAAATAAGTGTTTTCCCTGTAAAAGAATGAAGAGCTGTCTTGTCCTTATTTAAAGATCAAAAAACTATCCAAAGCTACTCAATTGTATGAAAAGTGTCAAAAGTTGAATCTTCGATGTAAAGTGGCTTTCACTCAAGGACAATTTATTAATACAAACATCACCTGGTACCTCTTGTGGACTATTCTTTAAACTCTTAGACTAAATCTCATCATACAGGCAGCAATTATATAACAAACTTAAAATAGAGTCTCAATTTAATGTACCTGTAAGTTTGCCATCTTGAAGGTTTAGTTGTTTATTTATTGTTTTTTATTTTTGATGTTTTTGCGTGATGTTTTGTACACATATGTACAGGCGTTCAGAGACCAACTGTCTGACTTCACTAGCAGAGCAGAGCAGGAGTTTTAATTCGCTGAACAACCGCGGCTGTGTTGAGGCGACTGCTCCCAGTGTCAGACATCTCAATGAGGAAGTTACTGCATTAGGTTTTCTACCACTTTAATATGTCTGCTATAACTGGTGTATATTCACATAGAGTTTCATTTACTCGATGAAACTCAGTAGAGTTTCATTTACAATTTTTATATCTTCATGTCATTTGGTAGATCCCAGCCAGCTGATGAGACAAAAAGTAGATGTAAATCTCAAAAAGTTTGAGCACCCATGACTTAGATGATTTCTTTCATTTGTTCACTATCACTACTGTAAATGGTAAAGAAATCTAGTGAATTAAGATGCAGTATGACTCTTGTACTGAAATGCAATACCCAATCATAACTATTGTCAAATTTTGCTGATGATCACTGTGAAAAATGTCTAGTAAAACAATGATCATTAGGAACCATGTCTCCAAAGGATTTTCTCACTCTGACTCTACTACGTAATGGTGATGCTGTACTAACAGAATCAGCCAGAAGTGATCTGCTGGCCTCGCCCACTGTGCGGATGGCGTTGTCCACATCCCTCTGACCAGGAAGGGAGTTAACGCATCTGTTCAGAGCCTGGGATACTGCCTTGGCCACCTACACACAGGTCATAAAGAAGAGAATATATGACTCTGATGATCAGCCTTACCAGGAGTATTGAAATAGTGTTTTTCTTTCTGAAGCTTTGTGTCTGACCTGAGCCAGCCTCTGTTGGCTCTCTGCATCTCCTGGCTTAGCGATCGCCCTCTTGGTTTCCTCAATCAGTTTGGCTGATTTGTCCATGACATCACCAGCACAGTCCAGCACGGCGGTGCGTGTTGCTGGGTCATCTGTGGTAGCAGCGACCCCTCTGGCTGCCGAGGCCAAGGACTTCAGAGTCTGGGCTATATCTCTGGCTGACATGCCTAGACGCAACAGGAGGGCAGAGAAACCTGAGTCTGTGCTAACATGGAAGGTCACACTAAACAGTTGGTAAAAGAGAATTTAAATACATGATTAAGTCAAGTAATTAGGAGGCTTAATTCAAACTTCTCCACTTTGGACCACCTTTAAACCAACCGGACTGTTATCACGCATTTCCTGTAAAACTGCATAGCTTTTGAGGAGCATGTTTGGAGCGCCTTGTGCTCCTCTGGGAGGTGCATTCATTTTACCCACCTATGTAGTTTTCATCTCCTTGAGTGGCTTCACTCAGGAGCTGGGCGAGACCTGACGTGACAGCCTTGGTGCTGGTGCCCAGGTCCTGGGAACATTTTTCAAGCTGAACAACAAAACAAAAAGTTAGGCCAACTGCCCAGGATTCAGAATCTTCTAGTCTACATCCACTGTTTCAAATTAAGCTTAATCTTATGAGAATTTTCAGTCCAACGTTTGTCCAAGCTAAATGAACTGGTCTGTGTGAGTGTGTGTTCGTTACCGTCTCGCCTGGCAGCGGTTTGAGTTTGCCTGCTTGAGCAGAAGCCTTGGCATCCTGGATGTTCTTCTCCAGATCTCTCACTATGTTCAGAGCATTATCTATCTCCAGCTGACCACAAGCATCCTGGGCCTGAAACATTACACATATACACCATTTAGCATGTTTGTCTGTTTTCATGTCTCCTGTCATTCATCAACATGGGGCAGGAGACAATGATTCAGGTGGAGGTCATGACCTTTTACCTTCTGTGAGGCAGTGCGAAGTTCTGCCAGGGCGCTGGCCAGATTCTTAGCGCATTGGCTGAGTTGCATGGCTGATGCCTTGTCATTGATTGTTGGAACAGTGGCTTTACATGCGGTTACCATCTTAGCTCCTGGCTGGAAGAGGACAGGAAGAGACAGACTGAATTAACTTAAATAGGAAGACAAACGTGATTTGTGCACATTATCTGAGGTGCTCACCAAGCTTGATATTAGAACCAAGATGAACTTTTGGAATGAAAGTCCCTAACACGCCGATTATTACATTTTGAAGATTAATAGTAAAGCAAAAGATAAGTTATTTATCGGAAATTGTAGACCTAATTAACCACCCTCTGAAGACCTATACATTTTCCACATAGAACATCTATGCAGCAATTCCAGCAAGTCAGAAAAATAAATAAATAAAAATCTGAGTTTCAAAAAGTTTTACATTTTCCAACTTTGAAATTTCCAAGTTTTTTTGTAGAAAATTTCTGGGATTAATCCAACATTTTTTGGAGTGTTTCAGCAAAAATATATTCCATCTACAATGGCCTTAATACTCTGAAACTTTGGCACTTAGTGATGTGAAGTTTGTATCTTGCAATGGAAAAATCCCTCAGGGGTGAAGTACATCACAATGCATCAGCACAAAGAATTTGTGGCATTTAAAAAAAAGCAGTTGATGGAATATGGTGAGTTCTGGAGGCTCAAAGAAGAATCAAAAAGAAACCTAGACAAGTAAGATAGAATGTAAAGCAGCGCACAATTGCAAACATTGGCCCAGATGAGCATGACAGTCAGAAGGCTGAACTTCAATGACCGAAAAAAAGAGAATCAAATTTATCAGGCTAGAAGGCCAGCCTTTGTTAGAGGAGGAAGACGCTGGGTTCCACTCACTGCTACACACTACTGAGATGTAATATTTCACAGACGCAGCGCCGTTCAACCTCCACCTGACAGTGGACTTTCACATCGGATGTCTCTTTAAAGCTGCGGCATGCAACTTAAAAAAAAGTTTTTACATGTGCCTTGACAAGAAAAAAATCTTCCCGATGTTCTGCAGAATTATGCTGCTTGGTCAGAAACAACCAATCAGAGTCAGAAAGAGGGTCTCAAAACTATCAGTCATGCTTTGACACTACACAGCAGAGGGTTTGCACATGCACAAAACAATTAGCCATGTTCTCAGGCAGTTTTGATTTAGGAACTTGTGTTTGTTTATTTGAATGGAACCTGCATTTGACTGTGAATGTTTCTTTTGTCTTGATATTACTTGAAATAAGCAGTGTATTGGGATTGATTTGACCTTCTGTATAATTTAGGCTGTTGAGAGCCTTACTGTTTTCAAACTGTTAAATATTGTATTACTGATAACTGTTTTTCAGTCATCCTTTTTACCAGATCACATAGTCAGCAGCATTTATACCTAAATCAAAAATTAACAGCCAATCCATATGATTAATATTGGTGATCCGCAGTGATTGGCCCTCATGGGCGATTGGTGTATTGGCAGCAAGAAACCTGATCGGAGCAACTCTAGTTTGGAAACCCCAATAAATATCGGACCAAAATCAAACTACTTGTTTGTGTGCACAACTTGGCAAATAAAGTTGATTCTGATTCTAAATGTATTTATTTTTGTCTTGTTTGGACAGCATAGATTGAAGATTAGTACTTGGGAGAAGAGCAGCAGCTTAAAGTAGCAATTCATCATACCAGAGACGTACTAGCATCTCATCTGTTTTCCTGCTTAGTAGATAATAATTAAAAATACTGAAAAAAAACAAAAAAAACATAAAAAACATTTAAAAACACAATTCAGTTTCATGCAGTTAATCAGTCACCTGCAGGAAGTTCTGACTAGCACCAATAAGGGCGAGCTGGGCACTGGGGCTGTCAGGCTGGGACTGGCTGCCTCGGACTCCTTGAACCAGCTGAGGGATCTGCTCTGCCACCACCTGATCTCACACACACACACACACACACACACACACACACACACACACACACACACACACACACACACACACACACACACACACAGAGTATAACCTCTCATTAAAAACTACTCAGTTTACACCATGGATACTTATGGCATTGTTATACTTCACAATATAACAAAAGATGGGAAGTTAATTTATTATTTCTGATTCAAAAGTGTGGAAGTTCAGCTTTGTTACTAAAAAGAGAAGTTTTGTAGAAGTAAAACAGTTTTCCATGCAGTGGACAGCAGTGAATTTAAACAGATCCAGACTACATTCTGCAATACAAAGAGGTTAGATAAACACTAAACTTCAACTGAGTGCTATCATAGCTCATAGTTTTATTGGGTTTTAAAGCAACCTATACCAGACCAAGTGTTTCCATGTGACACATGGGCAGGCACTGTAATGTGGGGAGCTGTCATGTCAAAACATATTGAAGAAATACAGCTGACTTGACAAGATGAAAGAATCTTGCAAAATCAGTGATTCTTGTATGCGTCCTGAGGCGGGGGGCAACTGTAGCGCATATAGGTTCTAAGATAACACTACACTGTCAGAAGGATTATTTTGGTTGTTTTTGTCCCTAAATAAAATCTCCTTATTTTACTGTATTCAAACAATCAGCTCTAAGACCATCCATAACATGCTGCAACAAAAAACTGCCATAGCTCTAATGCTAATCACATCTGCACACGCTCTTTATCATAGCAATATGAATAATTTAACAAAGTTCACAGTAGCAGTTTTGCAACAGTTACTCAGATGTTTTCCAGAAACATTGCTTTTACCAAAATGTGTGCTCCTTGCCAGGATTTGTTGGAGCAGGTAAAACACACCCAGCACTAAAACCTATGTTTAAAAAGGAGGACATGGAATGTTTGACTTTTTCGGGTTTTGTGCTGAATTATGCCACTGTGTGTATGTGTGGGTTTGGGTGAACAGATCAGAGCAGGTCGAGGGCTCACCTTGCAGCTCTGGACGAGCTGTTGCTGTGCAGCCTGATTCTTGTTGGACGAGGCAGCATGCTGGGCTGCAGCTATTGTCTGAGTGGCAGCTGCTGCGGCTTGTTTGGCAGCGTTCTGCCAGAGAAAAAATTAAAGACTTTGGTCTACTACACATAAAGGTGTTTTGTTTTCTTAATCCTATATCCTGAATATAAAAAGTTAGAACCTGAGTATGTTCCATTTTATTTTACCTCCAGATTGTTGATGAGCCGCTTCTTGATAGCATTCTGGGCAGCAGCGTTGGTGGCCATCCGCAGGCCTTCTGCAGCTTCACGCAGTTTCTGCTGCTGTTCCTCACTATCAGGATTGGCAGCTGCACCCTGCAGAAACACCACAGCAGCTCACAGTCAACTTACAGACAGATTAGAGCATTTCTATTTAGTTGGGGACATACTGAAGTAGGCTGACCTTAGCAGCCTCCACCATTTTAGCAGTGGCATCAGCCAGAAGTTTGGCTGCAGAGAGAAGCTTGCGGGAGTTTTCCAGGTCAGACTCTCCCTCTGCATCCATCTTGATGGCATTGACAAGATCAGACGTGGCCTGGGCAAGAATACGAGCCTGGCGAACCATCTCACCTGGTACGTGAGAGAGAGATAGAAAGAGAAAATGTGATTCAAAGAAAAGGTTTTGTTCCTTGATATGCAATATCATCACACTGCTGTGTTAGCTTTGTGTGTTTTACAGATTTTATTTTTACAACCTTTAAAACAATGTTCATTACTCACTGACTCTTGCTTTTTACTCTTTCACACATACTAGAGCAGATTGGGGGAGGAACAACAGACTTAATGTTCCACAACAAAATTACTTCCTTGAAGAGAGGTGAGTGCAGCTTGTATTTTAAAATTAAAGTAGTCATAACTGATTACCTATAAAAGTATGAATATTGTACTCTTCCTGTATAATGCTGGTAAAAAAAAAATTAAAAAAAAAACTTTATAATTGCTTGCATATGTGAGAGGGAGGTTTAGGAAAAGGAAATGTGATGCTAATGGTTTATTGTCTTACAAGAACTGAAACGAGAAATCAGTTGGTGGCAAGAATTAGGCAGCTGAATGACCCATAACAGCTACTTGGCTGTCTTGACAATAACACTCTCATGGCTGTTACATAGAGGAGACTCAAAGCAGGGGGAGCTACTTTTATGACACCATATCTAAACATCTTGTAGTCCATTCTGGCAGCAAGAGAAAGAAAAATCTCGGCAGATAACAGGAAGGCTGTATGGAGTACACCAAAGCTGCTTTACTTTATCCTATTGGCATTTCAACCTCTGTGTCATGGAGCTCATCAATGTTTGCAGCCTTTTTGAAATAAGGACTGGCATTTTAACAACGCTAGCGTAAGTAACCACACTAAACATAAGGCAATTTAAAACAACTGTAATAGCTCTCTCTTTGCTTTATTGTATTATTAAAATCATGTTTATTGCAACTGACCCACACATAGCATGTCTCCTCTGCTTGTAAGATAAATAACAAATGGCCACTTACAGCAGAAAGTAATCGAAATTATTTTTCTCATGACCTTTCATTGTATTGCTGTTATCAAAGAGAAATCAGAATTAGTCATATATTAGTACTGAGTACTGACAGGTCAAAACTTGAACTTGAATGAAAAATTCTGACCCTTTTCTTTTTTTAAACTGACCACCAGTTGGCACAATACTTGGTTATTTATGATGACCTCCATCATTACCACCCATTCATCCACAGCACTAAGGTGGCCACTTCTACTCACCAGCATTCCCCATTGCATTAAAGATCTTCTCAGTAACATCCAGGATGCAGTCGGTGGCCTCTCCGTGCCGTCCAATAGGTTGGCCTCCGCTGGCGTACTGCTTGATGTGCTGCAGCAGCTCATTGAGGGCCTGAGTGACCCCTGTGGCCGCCTGGCCAACCTGTTTCAGAAGACCCTCTTCATTGGTGGCCATCTGAGAGGCCTCCATACATCCTTCTACTGACTTGGCCACCAGCTTGCCTGCCTCTATCAGCTGCTCCTGGCACACTGGGGAGCTAATGGTTGGAGCCACCACCTTGTGGAAAGACAACATATCTTTACTATACCTTGCCACTTTCTAGCAGAAGCACATTAGAATCAACATAGCAGCAGACCAATATGCTGTACAAATATATAAAATATATAACAAACAAATCAAAGAATCAAATATCTAGGTTATTAGCAGGATTCTGCAGGGCTTAACGACATGCTGAGGAGGAAATCAGCCAGTTGATTCCAGGTGTGTTGACCCAGGAATACACTGATCAGGCTCAACAGATCAGACAATGACAAATGTGAATTACAGAACACTGTAGAATATGAGCACTGGAGCCTGATGCCCCTGGGTTAGACCACAGCATAATCATGTATTGTATTGGTCTAGTCAAAGTCCAGACTTAAGTTTACAGTTGTAATGTTGTAAATTGTGAAACTGCTCAAAAGCTATGAATATTTTGCAATAAATAAACCAATTTCAGCAACTTCCATGTATTAAATGTAAAAAAATATCTTTCACAATACATTTCCCTGGTCATAATGTTCTGCCTAACTGGTGTCCACTTTAACAGGAACATCAAAGCTCTTAAAGTAGCAGTTGTGATCTTTCTGACCAACCACCGCAGGTCCCAGTACTCACCCTGGTGCAGGCGACCAGCTGAGACGTGGAGAGAGCGCACTGTGTAGCTGCTGCAATAACCCGGTTCTGCTGGGCCGAGTCCTCCGTCTTCTGGGCCACATTCTTAGCTTTGAGCACCAGAGCTGCTGCAGCATTAGCCACAGCTTTTGCCAGCTGCATCAACATATCCTGTCAAAAGTGAACATCCTAATTATCACTGTCCCCTCCATGCTTATGGGTAAAGAAGGGACAGACACTAGTCACAATAATGTCAATCACAAAGAAAATTCAATGCTTCCAAGATTGCACAGATAACATTTTTAAATTTGCACAATTAAATGTGAAATCAAGGTTGTGCTATCAATCAATAGTTTAATCAATGAGCCAATAGTTGATCTAAATAGTTTGGAAAGTAATCAGTAGGAAGGTAAACCAAGTGATCCAAATAGATATTAGAAAGGAGAAATACATACTTTGATGAGGTTGCAGTTATTTAAGACTGACTGCCCTATTAATGTCTACAGAATGTTCCACCCTATATTATTACATATCAAAGTTTGCTTCTTTCTCAAACTACAACCTGCTAATTTAACACTTCTGTGGGAATTAGCACAAATAGATTTTATTCATGTCAAGTTCAGTGAAAGATGAAAAGTAGACTGCAGACTCTCCAGCAGAGTGTAAAATCTAAAAGAAGTCTTAAATATGAAGTTCCTTGTCTGCTGCTCCTAAGAAGCTGTTTGTTGTGATGAGCAGTTCTTTAGTTGAAGCCTTTAAAACAGCAAATCTAGATTTTTGGGGAGGGTTCTATCCAGAGCGATGTCAGGTGACAGAAGTGCTGAGTTTGAGGTGTTTTAAATCTATAGGTACTCTGTTAATCAAGTATAATTAACAAAGGATAGTTATACTCTGTCCCATGACCACTCATAACATGAGTCCACTGTCAGGATACGTCTGTTAATAGTCCCGGATGGAGTGCTGTGGAAACTGCTGTTATCGTTTTATGATCCCAGCATGTGTGCAATAATATGTCACTCATTATAATCATGTGAATTCCAATTTTAGGTGGAATATTCCATGGGTATCTTGGGTTCATTGTCATGTAACTGGAATTGATATTTTTACTGCTCCTTAGGTCTTTACCTAGGTCTTACCTGTAGCAGGTATTAAAAGCCTACTACATTTTATGTATCAGGCTCTCAATAATCAAAATATCCTAATTAACAAAAGTAATCATTTCTTATTGGTTTTATTAAAGTCTGCCCAAAACATCAGTCACTTCTGCACTGTAAACAAAAGAAAAATAAACTGTTGCCTAAAAATCCTTCACATAGTCTTGATTAGCTAATAAACTAAAGAGTTAGCTGCTCTTCCATGCTAGGACAGAAAGTTCCCAGCTAGTCTGCCTGGGAACTTCAGCTGAACACAACACAAGCCTTAGCAACTGATGGGCCTGAGCCATGGCAACCAATTAGGCCCCATTTTATCAACTACATTTCATCTACGAATCATTGCAAATTATTTTTTGTTGTGTTATAAAGAACCACAAATGTGTGACTGAGGAAAATATGCTTTCCTCAGTAAGCATATTTTTAATACTTGCCCCAACAATCCTTTTCTGTTTAAAAAGAAGTACAATGGCAAATATGTATTATAAATTTTACAACTTTGGTTTTGGTGTGGACAGTTTCATTTACAGAGAATACAGAGTGATCAGCTCGTGTAATCATTCCATTCATTCATAAAGAGCATATTATCTTTAAAGTGTACTTTATAACACAATCCACATTGACAGTGTATTTCTGCAAAATGATCAGCTAACTTCCTTTCCATAGTGTACAGGTATTGGTATAAAAAGAGAGCTTTGCTCTCTTGTTTGCAATTATTTTTTATAATAATTAACCTTTATTGAGGGACAATAAAGGCTAATTCTACTCTATACCTACAGTTTGTCACCATGGAAACCTGGCCATGACTGTATGATGGACTGGTTGGATGCTAAGGTGTATGCTGGAACATTTCACCACAATCAGATTGTTACAGAGTAAATTTACCAAGGGGGAAATATTTTATTGTGATCAATAATGCTGCCAATAACCAATCCTACTACTAAAAACTGGAAGCTTTTAGTCTTTATTCTTACTACCTTATAAAAGCAAAAGATTTGTTGATTGATCTTAAAGATAAAGTAACATACATACAGTATAAAACATAGTAACGCTTGATTAGGCAAAATGAGTCATGCTTTTATCTGGAGGATACGTTAGTTACCAGCACCTGAACGTTAGAGAGAGTTCTCCATCTGGAACCTCTGAAAGATCCTTTAGGCCAATGCTGTCAAATATATTCATTAAACACGGAACAAAGTTTTATACGGTGAGAAATGTGTATTACATCCAAAAGACTTTTATTAAGGACCACATATGTTTGAATGTACACTCCAAATCTGAAATATAAGTATTTTCACCAAATACCTTTTAACTCTTGCTTTTCAACTCTCCAGTTAATTTTTTTTGAATGAATACTTCTACTTGAATCAAAATATATTGCAGTAATACTACTTTTACTTCAGTATATTGTCAGAAGTATTGGCTCATACATCACTGAATTTACATATTTAAATAGTTCCCATGACCTCAGGTATAAGTCACCAAGGCAAGCAAACAGCTTCTACAAACATTGTGAAAGAACAGTTCTCTCCTAGAAGCTCAGGAGAGAACCACGATGGTACATGACAGTATCCCACCTGTGCAAAAAGTTCAGTCATAAAATATTCCACCGTCAACTCTTTGTATTATAACAGTGTATTATAGCAATTGGGCATGAGAGCATTTTTAGCAGATATTGAGGTTGCCAGCTCTCTGCAGAGTCAATAGCTACAGACCTCCAAACTTCATGATCTGTTGTGAAGTTTGTCCAAACTTTATGTGGCTAACAGATCATTTAAAGAACAGTGTGTGGTAAGCTCCATGGAATGGATTTCCATGGCCAAACAGCTGCATCCAAGTCTTAAATCTCCAAGTATGATGCCAAGTGTTGAATGCAGTGGAATGAAGAACACAAGCACTGAGCTCTAGAAAACTGGAGACATGTTTTCTGGAGGGATAAATCATGATTCCCATCTGGCAGGCCAATGGATTGGAGTCTGAGTTTGATAGTTGCTAAGTGAATAGTATTTGTCTGGCTGCATGTGTCAGGTGTAAAGGTTGATAGGAGGGGATTATGATGGGGGTATTGTGATGAGCAGGCATTCTAGAGAGAGGAACCATTTGTCTCCTAGTTCTAGTCAATGGAACTATTAAGGCTACAACATATGAAGACATTTTGGGGAATGGTAAATGGTCTGTACTTGTATAGTGCTTTATTAAGTATGAGGACTCCAAAACGTTGTGCACTGCTGCCAACCACCAGCAGTAAAGGCGGGTGAAGTGTCTTGCCCATAAATAGGACAGAGCCAGGGTTTGAACCATCAACCTACTAGTTATATAACAAACTCCTACCCTCTGTAAAGCAATCTGTGGGTTCAATCTGGAACCTCTGGGTTGCCACCTTCATGGTTCAACATGATCGTGTACTATTGCCAGGTTGTCCCCTTAAACATCAGGGTCTGACCTCACAAATGCACATTTGAAGAAATTGTAATAAATTCACATTAAAAACACCTAAACAATAATAAAAAAAACAACATCCCACAATACTTAAAGTAGTTGTATTTGCAAAGATAGGATAGGCTCATACTAAACCTTCTCTGACTGTAGACTGTAAAACAAAGAACATTTCAATAAAAGTAAGGACTGACAAACCTGGAACTGTGGATCAGTGTCTGTCTCTCCAATGTGAGACAGGAGTTCTCCACTAGCCTGACCGACATTTCCTGCTGCTTGCAACAAGTTCTGACGAGGCTGGAAAAGTAAAACATGAAGAACAACTATAATGACTTAAGACAAACATAACATGTCTCCTCCTCCTAAAGCTGCTATCTACCTCTGTATTTGCCGGCTGAGCTGTCTTCAGCATGTCAGAAACAGCACTGGCCAGATTCTTGGCAGCACCCAGCAGCTGCTGTCCGTTTCCACCTTCATCCTCCATCAGGGCTGCCAGTAGTTTCACACCCTTTGACATCTCAGTCAGGTTGGATGAGATTGTGGTGACTGCACAGCCAACCGCTGTATAGTCCGTCTCAGCTGGATCACCTTAGAACACAAATAGCAACTGCATTTATTCCCAAAGTAAATATAATTTCTCTCATGTATCAGAAAGAAATTCACATGAGAAATTAACATAAAAAATCTAAATTGCCGTATGCATCAGGCTCTAAACAGCAAAATCGACAGTGAGTAAATCTCATTACATATCACAGAATTTCTTTAGAACAACTAGGACCATAAAATGTTTTTTCTTTGTGAATACCATAGATTACTGTGCAGTATGAATGAGTTTGTCATACGTTCTACTGGGATAAAAAAAATAAGCATCTGATAAAAGTTGTGAGAAAAAACTTGATTACAGAAACCAGCTGACAGATTTATGAGTCACATTTTCAAAAAGTGTTATCAGTAGAATATTTGAACGTATCACTCTGACCAATCAGAGTGATTACACCAAACTAGCCTGCATGTTGTTGGATCGGCTGGCTGTATAGATTTTCTTTACTTCATTTGGACACAGTAAGGATGGCTTGCTGATACCCGTCATCAGCAAGCCACACTGCTGTTCTATTGAGTTTGTTTATATAGCAACTATTGTCAAGACATCATCTCACCACTTTTTGACCTAAAAAGTCAGTTCAGTCCAACCAATGACATACACTTTATACTGATCCTAACAACATTCAATGCAGACTGATCTTTTCATCATTTTGTGATAAAATTATTTAACTGCTTGAAGGTCCCTGCAGTGATTTTTACATTCTCTACACGATCCAGCTAACCGGCTCTATCTTCTCTGAGAGATACAATTAAATTCTACAACTCTGAAAACAAGCTGATCTTTTCTTCTCTCTACCTGCTGTGAGGTTGACCATAGATGCTGTGCCTGCTGTGATGGCGTCCACCTGGGAATGGATCTCATGCTTGGACTCATCCATCTTGTTTTTGCGCCAGGCTTGGGAAGCCTTAAAAAGAGGAACATAATGCAGTGTATATCAATAACCCCTAAAGGACTACAGAGGATGGGTCCTCATTGTTTGTCAGTGTTGATGAATGAAAAGCAAAGTGATTTACATTAGAAACTTAATATTTTCTGCATCTGCAACCTGCTATTGCTAATGTATTTCAGGCTTTATATAATCACCAAGAACATTTATGATTTATAAAGGGAATTATGCAAAAAATCTGACGATAGCTATTGTTGCACTTGTATTCTGGATCTTTCACACAATTCAATAAATCTAACCCATGGAAAAAAAATCTGATATCTGAACGATCATTTCACAGTTTGCTAAGCAGTCTCCTGAATTATGCCCCGGAATCAGTTTTCCCAGCAGACAAAACGTAAAACTCACAGCATCTGTTCCTAATGGGGGCAGCGTATCAAAATCATCCAGAGAGGCCTGGGCCGCCTGGACGGCCTGCATGCTGGAGTTGATGGTTCCAGTTAGGGCTTGCTGTGCTGATGTCTGCAGAAAGAAAATACACCTTAGTAAAGCCAATATTAACACATTTCAGAGACCTCTTTCTGGCCAGTACATGTCTTGGTCCTCAGAAGTCCCTCCTACTGCAGATTTGTACATAATTGTTGTAGAAAACCATGCAAGAAAAAAGGATTGGCTCAGATGATATTTCAAGAACAAGATGCTAATATATTCAAATCAAAAATGAAGCCATTTTGTTCTTATAACCCAGATATTTCTTCTGTTCTTGTGGACTATGTATAGATCCTAAGACTAAACGATACTGATAAGCAGGACATGGTGTTTGGCTTCAGGGGTTCATACAAACCTTTCATATATGAAGCTTTATTCAGCTAAATATCATTTTGGTGTTGAAAAGACCAAAAGCTATGTATGAAAAATCTCCACAGATCTTGACTAAAGTCAGGCTAAGGGTAGTCTGAAACAGGGAGGGTGGAGGGAGGGTACTGTACCCAAAATTTCTGATTTTAGCTCCACCCATTGCAGTGAAACCAGCCACAACACTACTACCACCAATGAGCATTAATAGGTCGTCTTGTGTTTTTTTTTTTTTTACCAGAGGAGGCATGTGTCCCCTGTGCATCTGCCCACTGGTAATGTGCTGTTTGGCCTGGGGCATGGAACCCTTCTGGAAACTCTCTGGACCTCCAGCTCCTGAGCGCATGATGGCTGGCAGGGCAACACAGCCTGTCTCTGCCTTACCCATCCTGTTGAACTGCTGCTGCATTACAGTCGACCTGGAGTCACACAAGTTTAGGATATGTAGAGAATTATAGCAGCTTATGCATCCACAAAGTGAGCAGTAACTTTAGAAAACCTCATCAATGGCTCAGGTTCCAGTGTTTTTAGCACAAATTCATAAATTTCTCTACTTAATCTAAAAGAATGATATTACAGCAATGCCATATACATATATATACAGTACCTCTTACCACATTAAAATGAATTAAATGAAAGAAAAGTTATTTCTTTTCCCACACCAAAATGAAACCGTTGGATTTAAATGGAATCTCCAAGAGATGTGATGTATGCAGGACTATCCAAACCTACAATGTCACCAAGTGATTCCAAAGCACTGAACAGACGCTGAGAACAAATGCTGAGATGTGTGGATGTGCCACAAATTTCTTCAGCTGAATAGAAACAAAACTGAAGTTATAATCTTTGACCTATAGAGGTACAATCCAGAGTCATCACAAAGCTTCAGTTATTAGAACCAGAAACTAGAGATCAGGCCCAAAATCTGAGTGTAGTGATGGACTCTAACCTGAACCTTCAGAGACATATAAAGATAATTATAAGTCAACCTTCTATCACCTGAAGAATATTTGCACTCTTCAAGTACTAATGTTGCAGTGAGATCTAGATAAACTCAGCCATGCTAAACACACGTTTAGTTGAAATGCTGATACTAATGTTCTCACTAAAACCAGGAAGATAAAGCACATCACCCCATGTTATAAAGTCCTTCCACTGAGAGAATAGTCTTTAAAATACTGTTGAAGTTGTATCAACCTTCCAGACCACTCAGGTCTTCTGGTTCTAGTCTACTCTGCATGGTTTAAAGTATGTTTATTGTATTTAGTTCTATATTTACTAGTGAAAATGTAATTTTCTCTACAGATAAAGTGTTTTTATTAATACCTCGAGCCCAGTCTGAATGATGCATAATTAATCAAGAGCCAGTAAAGCAAAAGCAGACATTTTCTGGATTAAAACCATTTTGACATATAAACAGTGACATGTTTTTCCTCTACCAGAGGAATCCAGTCCGGATTTCAGGTTGGCTATAGATCTAAATCGCTCATTAAACATCATTTAATGAGCATTTTGATAAAGCATTCAAAGACTCAACAAGCAAACAGTGTTGTTCCATTTATGATTTATTAAAGCAGTCAGAGGGTGTGTAGGCTTAAAAAGAAGAGCCGCCCTGTTCTAAATAAAATCAGCTTGTTTTTAAAAGTTGATGTGTAAAATATAACCAACTCGTTAACTATTTGGTGTCAGTGTTGGAGAGTACCTAAACTGAAACTGCATTCATACTTGATTTGGAAAAAAAGTGGCATCGGAACTCCCCTATTATTTACTCATTTAAAGTTATGTTTAATAAACTAGAATATGCGTTCAGATGAGGCCCGCCTCTTAGAAGATTAGAAGCAGCTGTTAAATATAAGTACTAAGCAGGTATTAAGCGTGTTTCATGAACCTTTCTGTTTTTTAAAACAGTTCTTTTCTTGGGTTTAATGTCATATTCTCATTTTAAATGTCATGCTTTCATTAGCTGCAAAATGAAAAATCATCCTAAATCACAGAAATAAAGGTTTTCAAAAATACCTGTGTATAGTTAATCTGTAGTTTCTGAAATAAATGGGCTTTTCATATTTTAATAATTGTTTTAAGGGGTTTGTCGTTCAAGTGTGCTTACACTGCAGTGTGATAAAATGAGGTCATTCTTTTTAATGTGTTATTTTTATCTGTAGTTGATTGATCAAAATTAACACAGTAAATCCCCAACCTTAATATGCAGTAACTGTGTATAATGAATATTTAATGGTTTACTCTTTGAATGTATGTATTGAAATCCACATGTGGATTTTCTGTCCTGATTTGACCCAATTTATCTGTAAAGACACACACTTACTTTTTGGGAGACACAGAGTCCTCCTCCATAGGTGATTCATCATCTCCATCAAAGCCAAAGTGGTCCTTACTTTTTTTCTATTAAAAGACATTAATATGAAAACATAATGCGGTTTTAAGCTGCCGCTGATTGACCACAAAATTTCAAACAACTAACAAATTTTATACTTACAAATATTTTACTTATTAATATTAAGCTTTAACTGGTTTTATTTTTTGAGCACCGTTAGAGTAAACAATGCAACTTCTTCCATTTTTAGCATTGGTCGTCTGAACGTATGACCAATACTACATTCAAATGTAGTATTGTCATTTACTACATTTGAATGTTCCTACTGACCTTTTTGAGGATGATATCGATGTAACCAGCAATAAGCTGTGCAATCTGCTCTCCCTCAGTGGTTTGAACAGAGTAGTACCCATCCTGATAGTCTCCAAAGTCCTGTCAGCAGATCAAATGACAGCTTTGGATTAAAAGATGAGCACATGCAGTGTAGAACTCAAGTCCTGGACTTTGTATTGATTCTCTCTATGAATCAGTTATACATGTTCACCTGCGGCAAGGTTTTGAAAGACAGAAGAACAATGAATGAAATAAGACATTCATGCTCTCCAACTATTTTTAGCTTTTGTTTCCTTTTTTTCTTTTTTTTTTAAGAGCTTTTTAAACACAATAAACTCAATCTCTTAAACATGTAGAGATGTAATTTCCAGTTCAGGGTCATCCCGTTCAGACTTTCACTGTCTCCCAGGGTTTTCACCTGACGCTTTGCAGCAGTCCTCTCCCCTCTGCAGGCACAAGGATTGAGGATCCTCCCATATCTGGAAGACTGGCTCATTTATGTAGCACCATGGGACCAGGCAGTCTGAGACACTTAATTAGTGTTCAATCATGTGGGATGCCCAGGTGAACATGGAGAAAAGCAGTCTGATTCCCTCATAGGAGACAATCTTCCTGGATTCCATCTCTATGACTGCTCCTGTCGCCCTGACAGTAAATTGAGCATGCTCCCAGAATTCAAGCACGGCGTGACGCTGCCTCTGGTGCGGTATGTTTGACTTTTGGGCATGCTCATAGCAGCATCCGGCGTAGTGCCCTTGGGGCTGCTGTCATTGCAGCCCCTCCAATGTGGTTGAACAGCTTGAATCTGGACCCCACACAGAATGCTCATTGTCTCAGACTTCAGTGTCTTCAGTCTCTGTCCCAGTGGAGGATGAGGTTGTTTATGACAAAGGGGGTTCCGTTAGGTTCCATCCCATGTCGATGAGAGGTTGTGTTTACAGATGCATCCACAGGCTGGGGTGTGACCTGGCAGGGTCAGATGGCACAGGGACATGGGCCCCGCAGCAGAACAGGGAACACATCAATGTCCTGGAATTACGAGCTGTGTTTCTGGCTCTTCGGAGCTTTCTTCCATGCTTGCAGGGCAAGCATGTGCTGGTGAGGTCAGACAACACTAGTGATGGGTCAGACAACACCGATGCGTCGGCGCATGTGTCAAGCCCATAGACAAAACCCCGTGTCGCTGCGAGTGTTGCTTTCAGCAAGTCACATGACCGATACAGGAACTGTTTCGAAAAACTGTGTTTATAAGGAAGCGAATCTGTCAACGGGATGCATTTACCCGCCAGATAATGTTTCTGCATGTTGGTGTTCCCGCTAAAGCCTTCTTTTTTTTTTTGTTTCTTTTGCCCCTATTTTCCCTTTACGCCAATCTTGCAACGTCCTGCAGTGTGTGGTGTGTTGAATATGCCTGACTTTAGAGCGGGAATCCCAAACAGTTGACATGGCAACTGAGAGTCCGGTGGACATCGGAGGTGATATGTGGAAATGTTTATTACTATATGTAAAGGTCATTTTTATATAGGTTTATTATATGTGGTTATGTTTATTCAGTTAAAAATGTTAACTATGAAAAACCATAACTCACCTCCAAATCATAGTGCAGCAAATAGAGCGGCTGCTCCCGATGTCTTTTATCAAACGCCTTTTCTTTTTGTTTCGTCTTTTATCGCTTAGAATGAGACAAACTATCACTACTGCTTCTACATCGTCACCCGTGTTTGTTTATTCTAAATTCACGTTTGGTATGTTGAGGGTTTTACTGGATTTTCTTCTGGAATCGGGATGTTCGTGAGTGGAATCGGTTCTTGTGTTGCTCCTGCTGTGTGGCTGGACACACAAATTATTTCTTGCGCGGCCCGGGGGTTGGGGACCACTGGACCACTGGACCACTGGACCACTGGACCAGGTCACCAAATCAGTCTGTCAACTACGTGCCTGCAGGGATTTTTAATGTCCAGCAGGTGTCAGTATTCAGTGACACAGTATCGACAGTATCAATACAGTTTTGCTATGGGTCGAAACGATACATGACGCCTCATTTACCCATCACTAGACAACACCATTGTGGTTTTTCACGTCAACCACCGGGGGGGGGGGGACCAGGTCAAGGAAACTTTTTGATTGACTCGATGGCTTCTGACATGGCGGCTCCATACTTGGCCTGCCTCAAGGCCTACGTCCAGGTTGACAGAACATACCAGCGGATTTTCTGTCCCATCAGAAGCTACACTGCTAATCCTAATCTACTGTTCTAACAACCTCCTGGGCTGTCATCTTATTTATGTGCTGAGCAATAATTAAAAACTGTTAACAGGAAAACTCACCAGAGTGAAGCTCTTGGGTGACGCAGCCCAGCGTTTGATGTTTGTCAGACTCCACTCCTGGATGACCTCCTTGGTCTTCTCATCTACTCTCATTACGCTCTCCTTGGTGATTCCCAGCAGACGAGGCACCAGTTTGTTTTTGCCTTTCATTTTTTCCTGCAATGAATCAAGAAAAGCAGAATATTCTACTGGAAGCTGATTCATCACTACTCACAGTTCCAGTAGCGAATAAATAACCTTTAATTATATTTATAACTGAATTTATTGAAAGCTGTCATGATCTAGTAAAATTATAACATACATTCTAGTTTCCAGATTTGAAACAGTCCAACTTGAAAATCTTAAACTGGTGAACACCAGGCATGGATTTATGATCCACACTGAGAAATAATGTAAAAAAAAAAAAAAAGGGGGGGGGGGAGAGAAAGTGATCTCTAAGAATGAATTAGAGATAAACTTTTACTTATCTTGAATAAGTAAAAACAATGGAAACAGAAGACGGTAAAAGTGAAGGGAAAAAATTACAGTTGTCTTTTCTTTCCTTACTGAAAACACACAAAATAGAAAACAGGGTAGAATTTAAAGGGGATGTCCTGTCTCTTTACCCTGACTGGATCTTTTGAGGGAAACAAAAAAAAAACACATACTCAACTCCCCTTTAAAGTGCCACTTACTTTAAAACGACTAACTCAGGAAGGACTCACACAGATGTGATTTGTTAACATTTGAGAAGAGAGTATCTAAAGTTTGGAACTGATCATCAACAAGTCACAAGGTCAGTCGGATGATTTTATTGACCTGCTGCTACAAACAGTTTGATATTTTTAAAATTGCCACTAAAAGCATCCAGCCTACAATTGAATTAAGAAGCACATGACATCAGTTCATTGGAAGCACATTAGAAGTAGAGTGTTATAGCCTGTAGAAGAATCATTTTTGTGTAGATTTAGGCAGCAGAAGAAAAACAAAAGTGATTTTTTACTGACCTTAACCAGGAAGAACGAGACGCCGTAGGTTTGCAAAGACCTGGCCAGCTTCACATAGCTGACTTTGGCCTCAATCTCCGTCATGTTCTGACAGTTTTTATGTGCCTGCAGATGCAGGAAGAACAGAAGTGCATTAATTAGCTCACCGCTGCATAAAGGAGACCTTTACAGTTAATTTAATGACTCATGCAGCATGTTTTCTATTTCAGTTGTCAGAGGGTACATCTTGAAAGATAAGATATTATTTAACCTGTATGAGCCTTTTTTAGTCAAAACAGACTTCTAAACCTCCACAGATTCTCTTACCTGGAAGATTTTTCTCTCCCCTTTATTTTTAATGTATTCTTTAGGCAGAAACTCCTTTAAACTGAGAAGAAAACAGTTCAACCACAATCAAACAAGAAGCATGACTTTATCAGGATTTCAAAGAACCATCAAAACATCAAAATGATGGAACCAAAAGAAAGACAACTGAATAAAACATGAGGCCAGTGCTTACTCTAAAAATCCAGGCTTGTGTTTGGACTCATTGTGATCACCAAACTGAATCTGGCACTGATAGCCTGCAAACTCACAGGCCTTGTCAAATGAAACTGGATGTGATCCATTCAGGATGTCATCACGAGCCTGTTCCACCATACGCAAACACACACACACACACACACACACACACACACACAGAGTAGAAATTCAGGATCAATCCGGAGAGCAACAGCAAGCATCAGTGATAAAAACAAACATGCGGTATTTAGACTAACCCTGATGCATGAGCAAGTAGTGCCAACCCCATCAAGCTGAATAAGAAATAAATAAAAGCAAAGATTGCATGTTCTCAATTACCTGTACATACAGCAGATTAAGCTGGACAGGGTCTCTGGAGTCCACATTCTGGTCTGAGTAGAAAAACTTTCTTCTCAACAGCAACATCTCTGTCTCTTCCACACCCTGCTCCCTCAGTGTCCTCCCATGGTCCAACCAGTTCACTAACAAAATAATCATTTATGTTAGACAATAAATAACATCCAGAAATCAAGAAGTAGATGTAGATCACAGGGCTCTGAATTTGTTTCTTACAAAGTCCCACACCATTCAGATATTTTGTCCGAATATTTTACAGCATTTTGGACATTTAAATGAAGAGTTTTAACTTTATGCTTAAACAGTAGGTTAAACTAATAATGAAAGACATTTAGCAAGCAAGCTCAAAATGGAAAAGTTGACATTTTGATTAAAATATATTGAAAAAAATACATCATATAATATTGCAAATTAAAGAAAAAATATGTAAAAGTCAAAGGATAAAGTATTCAAAGCATTTAAGACTTACTAGAATTTTGGCTTCTGTAAATTAGAGAAGGTAAAAGCTCTGAAAACAATCTAAGATATTTTCATTCTCTGTTTTCTTTTTTCTATACTTATCCAGATCCAGAACATTAGAAAAGATAGTGTCCAGTTCTGTCCATTAACACACAGGACATGTCATGTTAAGTTCACAAAGACAACACGGATGTCAGGAATTTAGTCAAAGGTCATTTTGATCAGAAAAAACAAACAGCAGAGACACTTTAAGGAGGCTCTTATAATCCAAATGAATAAATTTGACTTCATGCAACTAATATAATTTTTACTGCTCTAGCTGTTATTTTACAGGAATAATAATTCCTGCCTTAAAAATTCCAGAACAAGTCATAACAACATATGAGTGTGTTTATGAATATCAGATGCAGTTTAATTAACTCATTGAAGATTTTGTCAGGACTTTTAGACTTTTTTATTGACTCTAGTGGCCTTTATTTGATAGTGAATTGACAGGAAACGTAGGTAATGAGAGAAGGGGAGAGACATGTGGCAAAGATTGCCGGCCGGGAATCGAACCTGCGACAGCTGCATTGAGGACTAGGGCCTCCATATGTGGGTTGTGCTTAACCCCTGCACCACCACAGCACCCCAACCTTCAGAATTTTTAAGGACCTTTTGACAGATGTCCTTTTATATAGGATTGTGAGCCCACTGTGAATCTTACACTCATCGTCTGTGTGGAGTTTCTGCTTCAACTTCTCCATCTTCTTGTCATCTCTTAGGAGAGTCTTGTCTCTTTTCAGTGTTCCTGTGGTTTCTTCTTTCTTTTCCTCACCAATGTCTCGCACCAGTGAGTACTCATCATAATTTGTTATACCTGGTAGACAAACACAGCTTTGAGTTAATTTCAGTTTTGTCTTTAACTTATGATCAGTATGCCTGCAGACAAGACAGAAATTGTTGTAAACAAGATGAGGGTTCCTCAGATAAAAACATAAAATTGTAAAAGAACTGACCTATTCTCGCACAGATGGTCATGAGCATGTCACTGACGATCTTGGAGTCGTCTATCATGACAGTCTTCACTGTGCCATCTAACATGCGGATTTTCAGAGGCCTCTGCTTCTTCTTGTATTCCAAGGTGTCCTACCAGAGAAAGGAGTGGTTGATAGTTGGTAAAAATCAGCTACACAGAAAAACTCCATCTGAGCCCCTCTCAGCAGGAAACTCAATAAAATTAAAGAATTATTGAGCCATATTTAAGCCACACCAGAGATGTCTTGCCACCTCTGTTCAGTGTTCAGTGCCACTCACCCCATTCCTTAACATATAGTAGTCCAGGGCCTTTCCAGCCTCCAGCCAGATACCTTTTTTTGGGTCTTCGTCAGACAGAAACAGCCCGTAGTCATTGGCTACAGAAAGAAAGAAAGAAAGAAAGAAAGAAAGAAAGAAAGAAAGAAAGAAAGAAAGAAAGAAAGAAAGAAAGAAAGAAAGCAAGCAATGGTAAAACTGATGTAGCTGCAGATTGAAATATCAAGCTACTATGAAGATAATGTGCTTGTGCTACAAGTATATTACAGCAGTGTGTCAACTGAATGCTCTGCCTTCCACTTCTATGTACAAGTTGTAAATCAGCTTAATAGCAAAACAGAGAGATTGTAGCTTGAATATAATAGAGCATTGTTGTTGTTTTTTTTCGATATGGGTCCTCAGGTCTCCTGCCCTGCATGTTTTAGATGCGTCTGCTCCAAAAAGCCTGATTCAAGTGATTGCACTGCCTCCTCCTCTGCATGTTATCAAGTCCTGCTGAATCCTGTTAATAATCCACTTATTCAATTTAGGAGTGATGTAGAAGGAAGACACCTAAAACATGCAGGGTAGCAGTCCCTGAAGACCAGAAATGAGAAATACTGATAGAGCTTTCTCATTGAAAAGTTCAGAGAAGTGTTTTTTTCCTCTAATCTCTCCAAAGTTTTGCTGAAACATCCCTTATTAGTTGCAGACATTCTGAAGCTATTTTGACGTTTTATTGAGAAAATTATGAGACAATGAAGTAAGAAAAGAAAAACTGTTCATTCATCATCATTTTAAGGCAGACAGATTATGCAAAATCCACTTTTTTAGCCCTTAATTTTATTTTTTATTTATTTATTTTTTTACTTTGAGTGTCTAGGAGAGCAAAAAATTAAAATTTATTCTTTCCCACTGCTGCATAGATATCTTTATATTCTTTTTGGGTCATTTTTTTCTTTTCGCTATAACATTTTTTTTGTCTGTGATGTCACTGCATTTACTAAACAAGGTCATGGACTTCCAGCTAATTGGTTTTGTGAATTCACCATTTTTTTCTCCTTGCAGCAATTGTGTAGTCCAAGTTCAGTTATGCTAAAGTTGCAAACAGACGAGTCAAAATGTTTGGTTACAGCCCTTATTAACACACA